>JADDOH010014720.1:0-66320 GCA_016648135.1 Agrypnia vestita | reverse complement strand
TAAGTGTTCACATGGTTATTATTAATAACCAGGTTCTTTTTGCAAATAGTAGTTATCTATTAAAGTTGTTTTCATATAAGTACTTAATTATTATTATCTCCCATATGTGTACTTATTTTTTATTTTGATTTTATTAATTTTTAGTATACATTGTATCATGATGAAGGAATCATTGGCCCCGAAATATGTTGATATTTTTAACAAATTAGTGGTATAAACAATGTATATTTTTGTTATTTATATTAATAACGTCCTACATTTTGTGTGTATTGAAGGAATTACTAAATTCATCTTTAGCGTTTTTACTAAAATGAGATGAAAATGAAGATTCAACTACTATGATGCTGGAATGAAAGAGAATGCGGTGAGACATTATTTGGACGTAGTTATGCAGAAAGCGACCAGCCCACAAAATGCTAAAAATGAGTTGTTTACGGTTTTGGACATCTCACCACGATATTTTTATGTGCTGATATCATCCAGTCTAAGTGCTATAGTTATTTGTAAATTCATTTTAATTAATTAATTTAATTAGACGTAATTACGCAGAAAGCATCCAACCCACAAAATGCTAAAAATTCATTGATTTACAAATAGACATTTGTAAATCAATGAATTTATGTACGATTTTGGTCAGCTCAATACGATATCTTTATATGCTGACAACGTCCAAGCTCTAAGTGCTATAGTTTTTGTAAATTCGGAATGCCGAATTCACAAAAATATTTCTAATCCACATCACGACCATCATCGTTAAATTAAATCATAAAATGACCAAGTGGCTTGACTGTTTTCTGCGGCTTCAAATTTATAAATCATTGGCAAACAAAAATATTAATTGAAATCATCCATGTGGTATGGATGCATTATGCACCTTTTTAATTCTATTGTTACTACACGTTGATAATTTTGTAGAAAACATCCAAAATGGTTGAACATTTTCTACGCCTCAGATAGTACTGTTTGTAGAAAGAATCCAACCTATAATACGCGTCATATCTTCGTAAATAAAAGTTTTTTTCTTACAATTACATTAAAAAATCATAAAAATATCATTACAATGAGCCCTATTCAGAAAAATATGCAATGTCGACATACTAGGTTTTTGTAGATTTAAATTTTTAGAAGCCATTTTCTCGATTCCATGTTTTTTGGGTTGGTCGCTTTCTGCATAACAGCGTACATTAAGGCCTAGAGCGTTCGTTCGTCTGAAAAGTACTTATACCTACTTATCCGTTTTACGACCAGGTTGGTGAAACGGAATCTAGTCGCTAAGTGAAGACTGACTGTTAACCACTCACGCGTTCAGAAATACAGTATTATATTTTTTTTGTTTCACTGGTACATGACCAAGGATATTCTTGTATTTATGGACATCACCTGTTTAAAGGCCATTCTCGTAACAAATACCATAATATTGAAATTATATAATCGTTAACCTTGAAGCTTTAAGAATATTAATTTGCGGCACGGAAACTATTGGTAAAGCCAATACGTGTATATCTTTACTTAGAATTTGAATAATTTTTCCATTAGAAAACAACTTATTATATATATATATTGTTTTTTAATTTTTACGCTTCAACGGACCAACAGGTCCGATTACGAAACACATCACAAAACACTCAGGCTTGAGCAAATCAAATAGATTAATCGTGACCTCACCGGGAATCGAACCCGGAACCCTCGGTGTGAGAAGCCAGTGTCATTTTCACTTGGCTACGAGGGCCGCTAATTTAATTCGGTTATTTCAAAAGATCATATTGTTGGTGTAGTGGTTATGACGCTCGCCTAGTGATCTGGTGACCGATCTTATAGCCCCGTTTCAGGACACTAACAAGTTAGTACTACTTTCCAGGGGCGTGCAGTGATAGCAAGAAGCATGACTTTTATTTAAGCATGTATTTGGAAAAAAAACGAAATTAAATATTTATCTGGTAGAACATTATGAAATATTCAATTCTGAATAATATGTTAATTATTGTGAAAGGAATATTACGATATACATAATCTTATCTCAGTTTCTTTTCAAAATACATGCTTGGGAAAAAGTTACGCCTCTTGTTTTCACTGCACGCCCCTGCTATACTCATAGCACAAGCATTTATCTTAAGTTGAAATTAGTAAAAATATTGATACGACACGTTCCGTATTCGCATCTCTGTTTAAAAAAACAAATGCTTCTAATCGACCGAAAGGCCAAAGACGGAATGGTGGTGAAAAAATAAGTGAAGTGGCTCGGAATCGTGCCGCTCATTTCTAGCCTGCACATGTTAAGGCCTATCTAGAGTATAGTCCATAGCCACCACACCACCAAATATACGCATATTTCAAAAAAATTACACTACACTCTAATTTAATGTATCCGTTTTTTTCAACACAGCGCGTGACACACATGTTTATATCACACACCGAGTGCAAGAAACCACCACCCTTCCAATAATAAACGTTTTTGAGGTAAGAGTGTCGTATTTCGACCAAGTGTTTTCTGTTTATTAATTTAAGCTTTCCCGCGCGGCTTCACATGCGTGGATTTTTAGTAACTTTTAGTCATATTTTATCAATTTGTGTATTAACCTTAACATATAGATATATGTGGTCTCGAATTATTTATAGAACTTTTTGAGTTATACAACTTCTCTATAGAAAGTTTTTAAATATCTCTTACCGCTAAGGCAGCGTTCGTAAAAAACGCATCGATTGACCATTTTTTCGTCGACTTTAGTTGTAAAATAGATCATAACGAAAATTCCCTTTATTTTAAGCGGATAATATATAGCCTACGTCCACCTTGAAAGTCCATTCTAAATATTGGTGAAAGAATTTTTGAAATCGGATGAGTAGTTTCGGAGATTACCTCCTACATCCAAACTTACATAACTACTAGTAAACTTTACATCTTTATATATTAGTATAGATTTGCTATAACCCCGTCAACAATGACGGATTATTTATTTTTGAATTTTATTATTTTGAATTTTATTTTGAATTTTTTATGAATTTAGTAATTATTAATTAATAAATTGTAATCCGTCAAAAACTTAACTACTTTTACATGTCGGTTCCTAAAGAATAAGTATTTATTTATTTATAAAAAAAAGAATAAAAGAAAAAATAATAGAAAAGAAGAAAGAAGTTATTATTACAGACAACGAAATTATTATTATTGAGATTAGTTGTATATTAATTATTCGAAACAAAAAATTGTATTGGGAAATCAAAAATTTAAACTTTTGTGAATACTAGGTATTTGGAGTAATACTAATTTTGAAAACTTAATAGCGTTTTCATTTTATTAATTAATAACGAGCAAGTGTGTCCAGTTTTTAGAGTATGCTAGTTTTGAGCATGCTAATGAGCATGCTCAAAAATAAGCATCAGTACCTTTACTCAGTAATTAGTTAATGGAGATACTGCTTTTTAGCTTGGTGGGGCAATGTGAGACAGCATTATTTCAATTTTACAGTTTCTGACAGTAAATATTTTCTTAAAAATATATCCAATGCGAACAGAATAAATATATCAACCTAGAAGATGAACCCTTCAAATGATGTTGATTTAGTCAATTTTCCTGGGGTCATAAGCTTCACCGGACTCCATAATAATTAGGCAGATATTTTTTCTATTATGGCTCCATGTCCGCGTCATTAGCAGATTATTAAAAGACATTTGTAAATCAATGAAAATACAATCATTATGTTTCATTATGAGTTATATGATGCTCAAAATCTGTGGACGTGAATGGAGCGGAAGTAATCACGATTATCGAATTCATTGTCAGAATAATGAATTGACTGATTTGTATGAAGAAGGTCGGCCATCCATATTTGTGACAACTAAGGTACGAACGATGCTTGGGAATTGCCATGGTTAGGTATGTATGTAAATTCATCTGTGCGACAGAGAATAATGAAATAAACGACAGTGAATATTTGGTTGATGCCAGTGGCGTGCAGTGGGTATAAACTTAGGTTATGCTGTGACCGACTATATACCTAGGTATATCAAAATAATATATATATATATATATATATATATATATACGCATATACCTATAAGGGTACATACATTTTAAAAATGTTTTAACAATATATAATGAACTATTTTGAGTAGCTTCAATCCACAAAAATAACTGCACTATAAAAGAAGTATGGTAAACAATATTTCCTAAATAAATAAATATTTTATATTCAATATATTTCGAAGACGATTTATATATAATTAAATCGGGAACAATACTAATTTCAGATATACGTTTCTTTTCACAAAAATAAATCAAACATTTTAATGTTATCATTATGATGTTATGATATGACAGATGGTATTTTGGTATTTGTATTTACATTCACCATAGAAAAGACCTAGAATTTACACCGAAAGTTTTGGGTGGAAACTGTAAAAAATAACATTTCTCAAAACGTCAGAAATAAAACTTCTAGCCGTAGGACGAAGTATGGCTAGAATTTTAAATCAACTGTTTCTAAAGATTATTTAATTAATGTTTGTTTCCCAGAATCTTTACTAATGCAGAGCTTCTTACTTGTATGCGCTGCACGCCACTGGTGTTGATGCTTGCTTTACAATCCGCTATTTTGCCGCGTTCCTGTTGCCGAATTTGACGTTCGTCGTAATGTTATTTAGTAATAGACTAGTTGCAACCCGTCAAAAATGACGGAACATTTGTTCACGTCTTTGCTAAGCCTTAGTTTATATTTATAGTATCTCTTTTGTGCTCCACGGGGAGGCGGCCGTAGCAACATTCGTTGAGTGGCCGGTTCGGATTTGCTGGCCCGGGGTTCAAGCCCGTTTAATTTCGTTTTTTAGGCGTAAATTCCAATGAAATTTCGCACGTTACAGACGGACAGACAACGAAATCATTATGGTTGATACGGTTAGGAAATTAAAATACGCATCAAAAAGTACACACACACACATATATATATATATATATATAAGGACGCGCGCTTTTTGTATTGAGACTCGACCGCCGAATATAACAATGACCGAATTGAAACGAACAATACGTATTACAAAACAAAAACTACATGAAATGAGCACCTAACCTTATTAATAACCCGACGAAACTAGGTGAAAGAACTCATTTTATGCTGTGAAACAAGTAACAATTGACAATTTCAGAACTCAACAAATCCATTCTTTCAGTGTTAGGGGAATCCCCGATAGTAGAGTGCGTAGGTATGTTTGGATACACGGTACACAGCCAAACCGTAATTTGCGTTGCGTTCTGTTATAAATAGGTAGTTTGTTTTTAATATTCGTGAGGATATTTGGCGAATACGAATATTCGTATTCGTATTCGTTGCATCACTAAACGTTATTAATGAAATTAAATTTAGAAATAGTAATATAATATAATAGGCGATTCGATAGGCAATATTATAGAAGAATAAATAAATCAATAAATATTAATTCAATGAAGACAATATAGAGTAAATATACTGAGATATCTATCTCTCCTGTGTAATGTATTTATTTCTTGCTACAATCGCAATGGGCTAACGCAATTCTGGTAGTAGAGTGTTGCTAACACCTAAACGAGGTTACCATGAAATCAATGGTGATGTTTCCGTATTTGATTACGAAGTGGACATCACCGCGGCAATAAACCTTTCGTTTTATCGGCGCTCAGAGGCCAATGCCAATTCGTCTTCAAACCTAACTCAATATGGTAAACTGTGCGATTATAATTAATTTATTCGTTTTAACGTGTGTGTGTTTACATTTAGAATACAGGATGTCTCATAGCTAGTAGCAAAAACTTTACAGATGGATTCCTGCCTTGATAATGAGTCGAAAATGTTCAAGCAACCATGACCAACCATGAACATCATAGATATGAAAATACGCAATATCAAAGTTTGCATTTTTAGAATTATTTCTTGACTTATTATTTTGCAAAAAATCGAACTATCATTACAATAATTAATATACAGGGTGTACCAGAGCTAGTAGCGGAAACTTGGCCGGTAGATTCCTGCCTGTGTTATGAGTCTAAAATGTTCAAGCAACCATGACCTAATATCAATAGTTATGGAGATGTGCAATATCAAAGTTTGCATTTTTTTCAATATTTCTGACTTATTTTTTGCAAAAAGTTGAACTATCATTTCAATAACTTATTTCAATTATGATAAATTCATTCGCTTTATTAAAAGTAAAAAAAAATGACTTTTTTATAACTTATTTCAATTATGATAAATTCATTCGCTTTATTAAAAGTAAAAAAAAATGATAAAAACCTTGCAAAAATTGAAAAAAGTTGTGTTGAAAGAAATGAATTTTTCATAATCGATATAAGTTACTGAAATTAGTCATCAACTTGTTGCAAAAAATAAGTTAGAAATATTAGAAAAAACTTTGATTTTGCATATCTCCACAACTATTGATATTAGGTCACGGTTACTTGAACATTTTAGACTCATAACATAGGCAGAAATCTACCAGCCAAGTTTCTGTTGCTAGCTCTGGTACACCCTGTATATCGATTATGAAAAATTCATTTGCTTCAATAAAAATCAAATAAAATGATCAAAACCTTGTAAAAAAATCAATTTTTAATTTTTGCAATGTTTTTATCATTTTATTCGATATTATCGATATAATCTACTGTAATGATAGTTCAACTTGTTGCAAAAACAAGTCCGAAATACTGAAAAAAGATGCAAACTTTGATATTGCACATCTCCACAACTAATGATATTAGGTAATAGTTGCTAGAACCATTTCGACTCACTATTAAGGCAGAAATCCAACTATGAAGTTTTTTCTACCAGCTATAAATACCTATATACTAGTTTTTTTTCATTTTTCAAATATACTAGCTACAAATGAACGAAATACTACAAACTTGCTACTTACACCATCACGCCGTTTTCTCGTGAGGTTGGGCAGAGAGGATAGAGCGCCGCACTCTTCTGTCCTGACACGCAACTCTCGTCTCATCCACATTCGTACATCTTCGCACACAAGCTCGACAATTGTTGAGGCTCCTGACAGGACTAACCTCCAGTATCCGGGTAATCATGCCACGTCTTTCGCGGTCGTCCTCTTTTTCTTGTGCCGTCAACACTCTCGTCATATATTTTTCTTACCACTCATTCGCTCAACACGCCTTAACCTTCTGAGCGACCCTTTTTTTTTAACTATACTAAGCAGGGGCGTGCAGTGCGAATATCGCAAAATATATATATATATATATTAGGGTGTGTCACTTTGTATGGCGAAAAAAAAAAGTTTTTTATTTTTAAACTTAATAGTTATCATTAGTCGCATTGCATTTATAACTACACAAAGATGCAAAAAAGTTGCAATTCAAGTATACTTTTGGCTGGTTCTAGAGAGCCAAATATTCTGAAAATGTTGGTTTTTAGTAATTTTTCAGAGGTAATAAAAGTGCTGTTTTCTTCTACATAATTTTTATCAGATTACTTAATTTCGTTAATATATATATATATAGATAATATACTAAAATAAAAATTTCCTGTAAATTTTAACCTGAATTATATTTTTTTTAAATTATAAAACATACAATTTTTCCAAAAAGAGGATTTTTAAAGACAGCAAAAGTTATTTTTTAGAATTAAACATTGGCATAATTTTCCTGGAATTCTGCTTGGCTGCAATTAAACCTTCTCTAACTGTTTACCCTATGACAGAACCTGCAGCTACAGTCGTCAATTTAAGGAATCCACACAATTCCCTGCCACACACAGTTAGTAGATATCTTTCTACTGACTGTGTGTGGAAGGGACTTGGGAAAATCGAATATTCGGACATTTCGTTCGACGAAAACTGTATTCAACTCTTCAGTACATAGTACATAGTACATAGCTCAAAAGCGGTAGTTCAGTCAGTATAAGTTTCTCATCCTGCCAGGAAATCATGTCGTGATAATGATCGCTCTCAAAATTGATTTATGGTATCACAAAAGATCTCGACAATGATTTTTGCGAGGCACGAGCTTTCAAAACTCTCGTCTACCCTATTCTATTACAATTTTGTTGTCATTTGTCAACATTTGATGCCTCCCTGATATCACTCAGTGTAGCCGAAGCAATAGCAGCGCCTGCTCTGTGCGATACGCCATAACGATCACATACTTCAGACAACTTTTCGAATTTTTTTGTACTTTCTCAATTTTCTCTTCCTTTAACTATGTTTCCAATGCCTATGCATCTGAAGGTTCTTTAGTCTTCAAGAAATGGGTGGTCTTTAATCGGAACAGTTTTATTTTTTCCACATTTATAAGAAGAATAATTTTTGCATTTGCACGCAGCAATGTCAAAAAGAATTGTTGATTTAGTTATAAAGTTTTCTATTTTATCTAAATACGATTGACTTTTTGGTTCTTTGTTGAATTTTTTCGATAGTAGCCTATACTGTTTGCAATATGATAATAGAAGCTGGCTCACAATGCTTGCATTTTTCCAAACTTCAAGAACGATTCGAGCCATTTGAGAAGTGATGACTTTTGCTTGTGATTCTAAACTACTTGACTGTTTCATTTCATGACGCGCCCACTCATTATGTCGTTAAACATATCCATAAGTTGGTAACATAGTAGTTTTGAATATTTCGGGATATTTCTCAAAAATACGTAATTTCGTACGACCTCTGGTTTCTTTTGAACTTGACGGATTCGATGATTTAAGCACTTAAATTTATTACGTGTAATATGTAGAAACTTTACAACGGTTCAAAACAAGTAAGCTAACAAATACAACCGTTCGGTATGGAGTCTGACCTAATGAGGCACGCATAACGGGAGCGCGACCCGAAACAAGCCGAAATTGCCCGAACGGGGGTAGGTATTCAAGCTAACAGATTATCAAAATGAACTTAAATATGGCGTTTTCCTTATGCTGGCTATATTTTTATTAGAAAAAAAGCATTTAATTACTAAGACAATTGGTAAATACAAAAAATATATCGTTCTGATTGGAACGTTATTTTGCAACATTTTCTATATTTTAAGGCCTTTTAGCTGGCCAAAAGTACCAGTATTAAGGAAAACTGTAAATACAGCATTTAATAACATATAAAAATGCAACTTTTGAGAACTATTAAACTTGAAAAATCGAAAGTTGAAAAAAGTGACACACCCTAATATATATATATATATATATATATACATTTTATGAATAATTTAACATATGTATAATAAATATTTAAGATTAGTATAAATTTAATAAACCGAAATCTTTAATTACATCCAAAAATTTAGCAAGGGACTGTAATTGCTTAGCTTGTGATATTTTGGTTATCATTAAAGTTAACGAATGTACTGACAATATTTCCGACATGTAATCGTATGCGACATAAACTTTTATGAGTACCTAGAGTGTGGTTAGGAAAGCTTGTGGCGAAACAAGTCCAAAGTATTTTATAAATAATTACCTGAGATCTGTGTCGCGTGATGCTGATGAGTATTTTATGAATTGACCTGCGAAATAAAAAGCGTCTTACGTTACTTCCTACTTCACATACAAATGCTTTATCATTTAAGGTTCACATGCTTATTAGTGGCACGTGAGCATGCGCATTATTGAACTTCTTTAGCCCTTGCTTATCAGTGGCATGTGTGTACGCACATTGCTAGTAATAAGCATGCTCATTAGTGGCATGCTCAAAAATCAACCGCCGTTTGATTTATGAGCATGCTAATGTCATTCACCATGAGAAGGGATATCTTTTGAGCATGTGAGAACAGACTTGCTTATTATGAGCATGCTTATGTCATTCGCGGCTAGTATCGATTATCGATGCGATCTTCTCAGTCCGCGACAGATGAAATAAATATGGTGCATTGGGGAGATGATAAAACAATACTTTTCGTGACTTATTATAGGAATCACGAATGTGTGTGGAATACTCGGTCACCGCTATGTAAAAATAATATAGCAAGAAATAATGTTTATGAAACTTCATTAAAAGATACGAATGATTCAAATCTTACAGTAAAAATTATAAAAACTAAAATCAAACATATTTTGATTTATTAGTTCACTTGAATTTTCTATTTCAGTTTGCAGTTTCCATTTTGAACAAGAGCGTCTCTTTTCTATGACAAGAGCATGCCAGTAATAAGCACGTGTGTTTGATTAAACCCAGGAACTGTTTTGATTTATTGGTTCACTTGAATTTTCAATTTCAGTTTGCAAAGTTTCAATTTTGAACTAGAGTTCCTCTCTATTTTATGACAAGAGCATGCCACTAATAAGCATGTGTGTTTGACTGCTAGGTTTGAGCATGCTTATTTATGAGCTAAAGCTAATAATGAGAAAGTGTGTACAGTTGCTAGGGCATGCTAGTTTTGAGCATGCCAGTAATAAGCATGTGTATCTGCACCTTTAAAAAATTTCTTGAAATACATACCTACTACCAACATTTTAAAGAAAATACAAAAATTGTACATTTGTCATCAAACTTGCACAATATGTTAGAGATTGAAGTACACATCCAATTAAGCTAATGTTACATAAAATAAAAACTATCCTATATGGACGTAATTATGCAGAAAGCAGCCAACCCAAAAAACATGGAACTGAGAAAATGGCTTCTAAAAATTTTAATCTACAAAAACCTAATATATCGATATTTAATGCTTTATTGCATATTTTTTTGCGTAGGGCTTACTGTAAAGATATTTTTTATGGTTTTTAAATGTAATTATAAGAAAAAAACTTTTATTTATAAGTACATGACGCGTTTTACAGGTTGGTTTCTTTCTGCAAAATGTCAAAATGTACGAAAAACAGGACTCATTTTGTTCTATGTGGGTTGGATGTATTCTATGAAATAGGAGTGACATTATTAAATGTCAGTTATTTTATAGGTACTATGTGGCTTGGATTTATTCTACACCTATTTATTTTTCTTTTTAAAATTACATTTAAGTATGAGTATGTTTGTTTAATCAGTTGTCATTTTTATTTCAATATTTATTTTGTATAAAAAAGTCTTGTTTGTCTTGGTCGTGGTTATTAAATTAATATGTTTTAAGAATGATTGAACAAATATCGTCCCTTTAGAGGTAAAATTCACTAATATTGATGTGGGTTAGAAACATTTGAATTTACAAAAAACTATAGCATAAAGAGCATGTACGATTTCAGCATATAAAGATATCGTAGGAAGCTGTCCAAACCCGTATATAACTCATTTTTAGAATTTTGTGGGTTGGCTGCTTTCTGCATAACTACGTTCATATATATCACAATTTTTCACGCTTACTGAAATTTGAAACGAAGCTGGCTGCATCAGAGTGAGGTGTTAATTTCCTTTGAAATATACGAATTAGGTGAACATGTGTTGTTTCTAGTAAAGGTATATTTTTCAAATACACATTTAACAAGAGCATTTCTATTGTCAGAAATTTGATTATTTATTGTTAATGTTGTATTTAATTATTATTGCACTGGGTTTGTTTATTTATCAGGGCTTTTAAAGACATACCGCTTGATTTTAATCTCTATTAGTGGTGAAATCCACATTATAAATTTGATGTATTCGCACAAAGTCTTTCAATATTTACTATCAATATATGAATCATCAGCTTGAACAACAGATTGAAGAAATAAATTTGATGCGCGCAAGTATGTAAAATAAGAGAAGCATTGATATGAAATTGTGTACCTACAGAAGCGGTCAAAAATAACGAAAGCTGTAAACTCTAATAGTCAAAAATAATGAACGCTCTGAAACTCTAGCAGCAAAAATAACGAAATCCCTAAAACTCTAGTCGTAGCCGCAGATTTTTCATAAGATATGGATTATTGTTTCCCAGAATCTTTAGTAATACACGGCATTTTGTTTGTACATATATGCTTTACGACACTGCAGACAACTATAGACGACTTTTGTTGTGGTGTCTTGGAAGGAGACACATGGCGAGCATTGCACAAATAAGATTTATTTATTAATCCTGAACACAATTCATGTTTGTGATAAAATCAGTCACTCATCTCACTAGGATGAACCTGTGCCGAGATGAGCAGCTTTACAACAAAATGAGGACAAAACACTACGCAAGATTAATTAATTTCTTAGATATCGTAAATATAAATAGAAAATATAGGTAGAAAGAACAAGTAAAAATTATATTAATAATAGCAGATAAAATAACGAATGTAAGAGAGAATAAATGTAACAAATATATTTTGTGTTCGTATATTATAAGAAATAATGAAAAAAATATAATTCAATGAGTACATAAATAAAACCTGTTTTCTGCATTTGGGTACTTGTGCAAAATCGGCTGTATAGTATTGAATGTATTTGTACAAATGCAGTTGTATAATTGCAAAAATAATGCTATCAATAATGTCTTCACAAAATTATTTTTTGTCAGTAAAAATAAAAGTAGGGTGTCCACACTGATTATGATAAAATGGATACCAAAAACATTTCAGTATCGTTATTATCACACAGCATTACACCCTTAATCATTTTTTAAAGTGACCATGTATTTGGAATCTTAAAGTTTTCGGAAAGAACATTAAAGAACAAATGAACCTTTTAAAATAAGTTCTTTGTTCAAATACTATCTTGGCATTTATTGGCTGATACATTAGGGAAGCAGACATTCTAATGTTATGTATTTGTTGGGTTCTTTTTACAATAACATTGCATTTAAAAAATTTGCACAGAGTCTGAGTAATTAAAAGCTGTCTGACTGTCATTGCACTGCTAAATTTTGATATAAAATAAAAAAGACAATTATTATATTAAGCGATGTGAAGAAATAGGCTAATGGTGGAGTTTTCTTGAAATATACTATAAATCTGGTCACTTATTTTCTACTCAACGTTAATCTGTACAGCCATGAATGATCACGTTGCCGAAACGTTTTCATTCTCCATTTCGACTTGCAACACGATAAACAATATATCAAGGTCTCACGATTTTACGAAATGTACAAATATAGTCATGGTCCGGTGGACAACATAGTCTTGGAGCTGTCGCAGTTAGACCCTCGGCCGTTTTTCTCCGGAGTCTGCCCTCCTGAATATAAACACTGAAGTATGCTTTTGATACCTGTTCTATCTAAATTCTATCTAGAACCCTTTGTATTGAATTCCTTCAACAAACGAATGTGTGAAGTATCACATAATTCGGCTTGCAGCGCAAACGACCAAATAACTTGTGCGTTTCTAGAGAATCTCTACAATAAAGAAGAAATATCTATAACGAAGTTAGGGAGAAAACCAAAAGGCGGCAGCGATATCTGGCTGCTGAAGGACACTATATGGAGAAATAAGCACATGCTCAGGCCCATTATGATATATGGTATAGAAACTAGATCTGACATAGTTAGGACCAAAAATGTTATTCGGACGTCTGAGATGAGAGTACTGCGCCCTATAGCAGGGTGGACTCTCGGGGAGAGCGTTAGGAGCTCTGAAATAAGAGAGGTCTGTCAAACAGAAGACATCGTGAGATGGGGTGGGAAGAGACGGCGGTGCTAAAGAGACCACGTGAATAGGAAGGATAACACAAGAATTCCCCGTGTGCCAGGAAATCTGGAAAGGTTTAAATATGGTTGGTGCTCCATTTTCCAAGAGGACGGCTCTCGTTCAATAACAGATTTGTGATCTAGATGATGCAAGACAAAAAAACTCCATTGGCTTCAAAAAAGTACAAGCTAAAAGAATATATATTAAAGCTATGAACCTAATCTTACATTAATTTATAATTACATATCATGTATCACTTGTAAAAAAATATGCAACACTCGATAATAACCTACTATCTTCATTATAAAATAAAAATTATTGTCAAATATTGAAGGCAACCATGCCGTAAAACTGCTGTGCAGTTTGGCATATGTTTAATGTAATAAATATTTTTAAAAAATAAATTAAAACTGTAAAAAAAAAAAAAAAAAAGAAGAAGAAGATTTTTAAAGATTCTGGGGTAGATTCATATATAATTTCATCCCACTGTACGTCATAGAAGTTTTCGATCTTTTTTTCTTTCGGAATGGCAATCTTTTCTTCTTGTACAATGGTCATGTTCGCGTTGGTTTTTTTTTAATTATTTTTCTTAATAATTCAATTGTATTGTGTCCATTAATAATTTTGTAATAATCTTATTCATTAATAATCTTATCCTTGAGGTGTCATATCAATTAAATCAGAATTTTTACAAATATCTTTTACCTATTGACTGTTGCAAATACGCAACCGAACCGACTGGTCATTTCTCACCGGTCCATATATTATTCTGAGAATTTTCCTTTCATAAACAATTAATTTCTTTTCCGAGGCTTTTGTAAGATTCCATGACTCTTGGGGCATTATATAACAGCAGAACGTATTATTGTGCGGTAGATTGCATTTTTATATTTCGTGGACAGGAGTTTTGATTACGAGTTTCTCAAGGGCGCTGAAGTTACCAAGAAGAGATATCTCGGTTGTCGTACCTGAAGGAAGACGTTAATAAAGATATTCACGTCACCTTAATAAAGATATTGCTATATGAAGAAGTATGGCCTTTATTAGGGCTTCCAAAAAAGCGTCTATCAAAAATCGGTTAAGCGGTTTTAACCCTTCTCGGAAAATAAAGATATAAGTTTTTTTATAAAATAAAAATGTAAATATTTTTTTAAAATTATGTGAAAAATTTAATTTCATTACTGATACTCGTAAGTGCAGTTTTCATGGTAAAATAATCATAAATGGTAAGTAAAATGCACGAAAAACAGTAACCTACATTAATGTATATTATAGATATCTCACAGAGACGAAACTGTATTAATTATGGGAAAGTAGGTATAGAAGTCATTTGGGTGTAATAGGACTTATGACCTATCTTTTTATGGTTGGCTTAAGTGATCACTTTACACAATTGTAACATTCGCCATTTCCACCCATGATAGAATATACCATGCTTATTCATTTTTTGGAAGTTGTATATATGTTCAAATTGCGTGGAAAGCTTTCATATATGAGTAATAAGCACCTTTTCCATGCGGCCTGTACAAAGCCATTTTCATTCCCCTAAATCCCCACAGATGTCGCTAATGAGAAAATCTACATTGATTTTTTACGGAATTTTGAGAGCAATATACTTTATTGTGTGTAATGAAATTCATCAATATTAATTGTCAATCAAATATTAATTGATTAAAAATGTCTCTATGACATAAATCCAGCACTGTTCTGAAAGATTTGAACAAACTCAAAATATTCTGAAAAGTACCTACATTAATTTTGTTTGCATATTAGACGAACAATATAAAATATACATAATTATTGAAAATAAAATAAATCCCCATTATAATAATTTCGTTGTCTGTCTATCCCTCCGTTCGTCCGTCTGTCCCCGTAACTTCATGTAACGTCCGTAACCATTTTACAATAATTTTTTTCGAAATTTTGTTTTTATATAGATTTTTTTTCGAATTCTTTTTTTCGAGAATTTTCTATTTCGAAATTTTTTTTAGTACCAGTCATTTTTCACGGGTTACAGCTAGTATATATTATAATTGGCCTCACAAATTTATTGCGAGAAAAATAAAAATGGTTTATTATTTTATAAGCGGTGTTTTCTTATAGGTGGACATAAAATTTTAAATTGAAATAAAACATAAAAATTGTGGTAATCGCCATGATAATTTTATGCCATAAGTGTTTAAATATATTTTTAGAACTCTGTTTTTCAAATTGGCAACACGTTTTCCAGCGACAGCCAATATGATAGCTGACAGCTGATTTGTGATTAGTTTTGGTTCTTCATTTCACCATTTTGTCATTCTAGACTTGCGTCAAACAACGCTTGAAAATTGAGCAAATTTATTTTGAAAATCGTAATCAGGTTTAAACACTAATGGAATAAACTGATCTTTCCAAAGCCAATACCATGACCTACCACGACTTTTAAGTGTTTAATTTCATTTTAAACTTCTATACCTAAAAAAGCACCCTTGACATAACCAAAAGAAATTCAAAATATTATAATTCAAAAATATCAAAGAAGACACTCAACACAACTCGAACAATTAAACGACTTTAGATATTCATCTGTATTCATCTATTTTGCAAAGGACTCTTTAGGACCCTCCTGCGCAATCCCCTCCTGACCGCCACACTCGCTTCCCGAAATGTGTATTTTATTGATTGGCATCCGTTCGATATTTTGCTCAATTGCACTCTAGGACTCTTTCCCTGTGTAGGGGAGAACAGGGTAATGAGAGACGTCGGGTAATAAGAGCGATGGTGATTGAACGAAAAGTAGGCGCATTCGCGCGATCGTAAACACTCGGCCGCTCCTGTCAACCATCGAGGGACTTCACCCGACAAACACGAGTCGGTAGTGCCGTGCGTTAAGTCACGAGGGATGGTTGTGAGATTTTCGATCCACGCTTATAAAAAACTGCTGGTTGCGAGCGCCAAGGCAAGCATGAAATTATATTCTTATTTTATAATGTTTATGCTTATTACATCCCTAGATTCATTTACTTAAAATTCCAATTGGTTAAATTGTGATTCAAAGTAGAATTACATATTTATACTTTTCAAAGTGGTGGTCAGCGGGTAATGGTAGCCTAGCATGGCTAAATGCAATTTGTGACGCTGAGTCAGAATATTCAGGAGAGGAAGTTTTATGTGCAATTTGTTTAGACACGGGAAAAAGTGGGGAGACGTGGTACCGATGCAGAAGTTGCGGAAACTAGGCCCATAAATAATGTTCTGGCAGTGATAGTCCAGATACTTATATTTGTGCTTTTTGTTTAGATCCGTAAAAATTTGGGTCCTTTATTTTTCTTTAATAATTTCATCTTAATTGATTTGTTTTGGTTACAAAGTTGATTTTTTATGTGTTTTACAAATAGTTCTATGTTTTAATAACTAATATTTCATTTTCATTATTTTTAGTTAAATTTTCGGGAAAGAGTAAATATTATGGCTCCAATTTTCCATATAAGCGTTAAATGAGCTCTCATTACCTGCATGTGTCCGGGTAATGGGAGCGACTGACTTTTTTAGTAAAATCGTTATTGTACCTTCATACATGACTGTGATTGATTATAAATGTGATTAAAATTTAGTTGAATAATCAATGTAGGAGTTATTAAAAATTATAAGAATGTTAACAAATGTGGTTTTTATCACAAATTTCCCAAAGTAGGCTCCCATTACCCTGTTCTCCCCTACACCGTCATTCTTCAGGGCCCACGCAAAACATATACACCCCCTTCACCTATTGAAAATAAATTAAAGTTAGATAAATCAGATATTGGAGGATGGCCCCGTTTATAGTTTTAACAAACGAAGAGCGTGCATGAGAAGATGTATGAGGCAAAATTGGTGTGCCAGGACAGAAGAGTGTGATGTTCTATCCACTCTGCCTACCCCTGCAGTGAAACGGCGTGATGGTTAGTTGGTTAGCTAGTTGGATTTGAAGAATACTTTTTTATTGCATCATTTAATAAATTGTGCGTAGATAATCATTGAATCTAAAAATAATGATTATAAATTATAAACCGTAAAAATGACGTACCTTTACCATGTATTTCAGTCGCGAGTTAAGGTCGTGGGCACAGTGCCATATAGCGTCTTGATAGCGTTAGTGACGGACATTTTCACAAAAAAAACTGCTTTTTATACTTCATTATTTGCGCCATCTGACAGCATTAGTGACAGACATTGTTACATACAGAATTAACATTTTTTACTTTTATACCTAATCATTATTTGCGTTTAACGCGTTAGTTACGGACATTGTTTTTTATACCTTATCATTTGCGCCATCTGGTATCTTTAATGACGGACTATCATTACGATATTATTCATAGACAACTTTCATCACAATTGCCTTTGATTTTTCGAACATCAGAACTCTGGCAACCTTCGACCTTGAAAATTACTTCATTATTATACTGCTCCACATCAACAGGACGCGAAATGGGTAAACAATTCACCGAAAGCCTCTGACAAAGTCCAATTAGCTTCGTCATCGTTGGGAGAGCGAATCTTTTCCCCGCCAAAACAAATGCGACGTTTACGAGGAATCGTCGCGACGATCGCAGATTGAATATGAATTTAAAATACCAAACATTGCGTCGCTCTGACGCTGGTATAAAATGGCCCGCCGGCCTGCGTTTGCTTTCACTCCACCAGACCCAGAGCCGCGAGCCTCGATCAGTCCGACATTACGTATTTCGGATGACATAACACCGCCGCCTTAACCTAAAAACTATGATGTAACCGAGAAAAAGCATATCACACAATCCAACGAGTGGCTGTAACGCAGCATCTCCGATAGCCTAGCGATATTTAAAAAAAAGCTTGTTTATGAAGTGAACGCGCCCGATCGCTCATTTTCAAATTGGATTTGAATTCGGAGGCGCGCGCAGCTTTTTTAGCGTTTTAAAGGGCGCGAATCTTCTTTCAATTTTGACATATAAGCAGTGTTTTTATATTTAATATACTTACACAACAGACCGAAGATCTATTTTTACTGTGTTTATATTAATATAACAATAAATTAAAAATGTTTCGTTTAATAACATCGGTGGTGCTGTTTGGTTTCCTGATTTCGGCATCCCTTGCATCAGAGGCTGAAAATGGACTTACTGAACCAATACGTAAGTTTTATGAATGACTATAATTATATTGTATTGCGGACGATTGTATTTTGTAATAATGTTAGTCAGTTGAATGTACCTCTCGATTTCGTGATATGTACGTTTGAATTAAACTTCAGAAAAAAGTGGCCAAAGGAAAATTAATGTATTTTCCTAATTCATTACGTCTAAGGCAATAAATAATAGAATCAATTTGCTTATTGATTTATATATAAATCAATCATGACATTCCACAAAGTTAATGTTAAATCAATAAATCATATAAACCTGCTTGTTAATAATTTTCCGTATAATAAAAAAGTAAATAAATGTGTATCCGACCTATTTGGCTTACTCATAGGATCCATATCGGAGAATAGCTCGGAAAACTCTACTCTACGACAAGTTAATTCGCTATTATTCAAATTATCTCTCTATTTTCCTCCAAATGTTCCTATTACTTCCGAATCATTTTGATTCCTTCTCAACCAACTAATGTTCCGTTCCCTACTTTGTCTCTTTTTGTTAGATTCCAGGTTTCAGATTAATATTGTTATTTGCTATATTTATATTCACATTTTTATATAATTATTCTTAATTGTTATCAAACGTAACCAAACGTCAAATTTTAAGGAATATGTTTTAAAATTCTTAATATTATTTCAAATACAAAAACAATTTACATAAAATATCACAATTTTTAGCAACATAAATTTATTTATATAAAATAATTTTAATTGTATAGAAGTAAAAAAACAAACAAAATAACTCAACATAATATAATTAATAAATAAAACGAAATATACTAGTATAAGGCAAAATGGATTAAATGGGAGTAGGAATGAGAGGGAAAAGGTTGAGGTGGCTGGGATTAATATAAAGGGAAGTTGAACTCCAGGAAATAAGGGGTGTTTATGCGGTGAAATGCGCATGATTGGTCTGAGTGGACCTAATTACGACACTGAAAATTAAGAAAAATAAGTTTTTGCCCTGTTATTTTTTCATTCGACAGTTTTTTTATTATTTTCTAATAAAATATGTTTTCCGGAGGCCTCTTAGGTAAAATGTCATGAAAGTACGTTAAAAATAGCGTTAGAAAATTTTATAGGAGGTTACGATATTTCTACAAGAACGGTGTTAAAGGTATTTAATATATTTATATAGACACCAAGAAGGAGAAATATTTAGAAAAAACTTGTTTTGTAGTGGTGGATTTGAGATACCTATGTTACACCTTTTTATAAGTATTATTTTCCATCTCACCTCTTACCAACATGCCTACTAACAAATATGCCATTTAAAAACATTTCTCCTTACAAACAATACCATAAAACTAACTTATAAAATTGTCTACATTGACACCGACAAGTGTTTAGCAACAAACCATTAAATGTGGTATCAATTGCAATCTAATCTAAATATAATAATTTCATTGTCCGTCCGTAACTTGCTAGAATGACAACTTTAGCTATTTAGAGGGTAACATCAGCGCGACTAATGTTGCGTGGTCACGCAAGGGTCGTTATTAATTATTATTATTTCCCGTGGTTTTTCACAGGTGTACGGCTAGTCTATTTAGTTTCTAATAGATGTATTATTTGATGTATTTACGATTAATATTGCTAACGGTCATACACTTCTTGTGTAAAATATTGTTTGTCAAAAACTGTTCAATATTGTTTATACTATACACGAGTTATTTAGTACTAAAACCTACCCAACCACCATTTTTTTTTTTAGATTTGAATGTCAATATATAATCTAAGATCATTCCTTAGTTTTACCTACATATTAGTTAATTATTGCTTTTTGAAAATAGGCTTGAGTTTCAAAACATACATATATCCAAATTCACTAGAGGAAGACAAGAATATCTTCATTGTTTAATAAAAAAATTAGAAACATTTAATAATATTTTACCCTCTTAAATTTTTGAGAACTTTATTTAACACACCCCTGGTAATGCAATGAATATATTTATTTCCTTGAACTCTTCAAAAGCAACCTAAATCCAAATGCTTAAATTTCAAAAGCAACCTAAATGATCCTAAATTCATTGTCTGGTTTCAAAATGTACTTAAGTCCATCTTGAAGTAACTCTCGAAATATACAAATTTCTTTTACGTAATCTTATATGAATGTTTTATTTTTAATTCCGTATTCCATTTCTTTTTATTTCATTTTATTAAAGTAATAAACATAGATGTAAAATAGTTTTCTTTGATTTCCCAAAACAATATTTTATGGCATCATGATACTCAGCTACTCACGCGTCTGTTTTTACCTGTACTAAAAACTTGATAATTCCAAAACTTTTGTGCATTAGCTGTATTGTTCTATGTAGATACTCTGTACATATTTTTGCACTATTTTATTATTTATTATATTCTGTTAACTAACTCTTTCTTTCTGCGACATTTCATTCTGAACATTCGACATTTGGGGTACAGATCGAAGAAAACTTGACAAACAATATTTAAATTGAAAAAATCTGTAAAAAATGTTTTAACTTTGTCATTAAATACAGGAAATAAGAATACGCAGCGCTTTATTTCATCAGTGAACATTGCGCAATGGGATTTACAAATTCCAACACAACTAAGGCCCGGTTGTTTCAAGTTCGATCAAAGTAAGCGGTTGATAAAAGCATAGATTTTTACGAAAACGGATCGTCTGATTGGTGGAGAACATAAAAATGTATGCTTTTAAAGAACGCTTACTTTAATCCAACTTGAAACAACCGGCCCTAACTGCCATAATTGTAAACCAAACAGAGCCTTTACCAGAAATGTGAGATTAAACTAATACTTATTTATAATAAAGTATCCGCAATAGAAATGTCGGTTTCGGATTTACGTTATTATGTAGATTGTATTGCGGAAAATTCACGTAAAACTAATACAATTTTTTCTTACTTCATTCAAAAATTTATTATTGCCTTTTGCCAAGGTTTTCTGTTACTATATCACTATTTCAAGCAGATACAATTAATTAATCAATCATATCAAAGAATAAACGCTATATTATTTATGTTAAAAAAATCACATTATTATTGTGAAGTTGCGATTTCAGAACGAAGTTCTGTGAATTATTAAACAAATTTTTATTAATCAGTTAGAAAAGACATACAGAAAAATCAAATTAACGAGAAAATATTTTAACCGCTACCGGGATTCGAACCAACGGACCTCCATTCTATCCGAGGATGGCGCGTTATCCAATTTCGCCACGGCAGTCTGGGATGTTAACGAAAATTTTTCGACCTTATATGTAGTCTCTTTTTAATTAATTAACATTGTTATATTATGTGTTACCCCTTCATCCCCACGAATCGCGTCGCATACAGTCTGTTTGTCTGTTGTTGTTCAGACAATAATAGACAAACACAATTGTATTCTTATATTTAACAATTAATTAATTTAATTGAATTACATTTGATTTATAAAAAAACTCACATTATTATTTTGATTTTATCTGACGTTTATTTTATTTATTATTATTTTATCTACGTGAAACGTGGAGGCTTCGCCGCAAATTACGTAAATTGAAGACAGATATTCCACAATTTGCGTATTATTTCTGTATTTTCATCATCTGACAGTGATGCAACGAGATATTTAGACACATCGCTAGCACAAACTCTTACAAAACAGCCGTCAGTCCAACTCTGCGACTTCCTTGTCCTTAAATATGCAATAATAGGCGCTTACTGAGAAAATTGTATATTTCCATTTCTCGATGCCTCATCCGTGGGCCGCGTACGGCGCAGACGCGACTAATCGACAATATTTTAAATTAACTTGTATTTTTACGCAATGCGTTGATGGCTTCCCATGTACCGTATTAAAACAAACTATAAAACACCACAATATTTTCATGTGTATAAAGCTAAATTATGGAGATATTTTTTTTTATGAAAATACATTTTATTGTGAAGTTGCAATTTAAGTATGATATTTAAAACAAAGTAGATGAATCAATTAGAAAAATAAACAAAGAAATTGAAAAAAAAATTGGTTGCCTCTGGGATACCAGGGGCGTGCACTAGAACAAAAAACATGAATTTTATTTAAATATATTTTTTAGAAAAAAAAAATCGTAATTAAATACTAATTATTATTAATTATTTAATTATCTCTTATTACGCTTTCTTTTCAAAATATATGCTCAAAAAAATTAATGCTATCTGTTCTCCACGCCCCTGTAGGATACGTAGGTACCTTAAAAAATTTTATGCCAAGGAACTACGATGTAAGTTTCGCTATATTGATCATTTAATATTTGAACACGATTTTTTTTAGATATATAACATGTAGATTTCTCTAAATTATATATCTATATATGTATGTAATGATCTTCCAATGCACAATGCTAAAAATCTTATGTTTTTAATGATGTATATTTCAGCCATTTTGTCAAAACCTGTACACTTTATTGTTGCTTCTCCCAAAGACCCTCCTTCGCCCTCCTTCCGGAGTTGCCATGAATATACTTAGTCCCGCTACCCCCCTCGGAAAACTCATCTCGGCAACCTGGATTCTTGCTCAATCATCATTAAGATAAATTATAAGTAAGCGAGTTACATAAATAACATGTATATAGAACTATCCAAATTTGATGGATGTGGTGCCGTCGGTGGAGTCGGTGAACATTATTGTGTAAAGTGATCACTTAAGCCAGTGTCATACTGGCCTTAAGCCCTGTAGACACAAAAAAAGACTTCATACAAACTCCTTAATTAACAAATTACTTAATTAAGATAAATTATAGATGTCTCCCAGAGACGAAGCTATTAATATATGAGAAAAGTGAAATGTTCTTTATTCGAACATATACGAGTATATATAGAAATTTCAATAAAAAATTAAAGTGTGGATGTTCTTACGATGGAATTGGTGAACGTTGCGCTATGTAGAGTGATCACTTAAGCCAGCTCATACAGGCTGTAAGCCCTGAGCCATCGTATAAGAGACTTCCATCCACTTTTCTCATATATAAATAGCTTCGTCTCTGTGAGACTTCTATAATTTATCTTTAATTAATGAATCATCCCTCTGGGGACCAAATTATGTAACCGTGTTCTTAAAACATGCTTTTATATAAAAATGTTGTTAAGTTGTTTGTCTTTAATTCGCATATTATCAGATACATATCTGCAAAGCACGCTATTTACCTACGAAAAGATGACACTCCTTACTCAGAAGCGAAAAATCTATTTATAAAATGCATTTATCATCACACAGATTGTTAAGTAACTTTGTTAAAACCACTACCAGATTTTAGGTCTACCGGTTTTGAGACGTACCCGTCTCTTCGTCAGGACCAACACTACACCACTACATTCACAACACTACACACCTAGACCATAGTATTGTTACACTTCCACCAATAATTGTCCCTGACAAGACTAACACGCATGTGATCAATTAATAATATGCATTTATCATCATTTAAATCACACTCGAGCGCGTTGAAATATGCGATGACCGTTTCTCAACTGCATCGCACTTGTCATTCAGCCGGTGCATCTCTTGCGGTTTGCAAATCAATTTAGTTGAACTGCCGTGGCACCGAGCCATATAGGCACGATGAAGCGGGCAGTTAACCTTGGATGCCCTGGTGATGGCCACCATCTCCGGCAGGACGAAGAAGCGCATTGTGCGGGGCGGCTGTCACGGAACGACGATTTGTCGCCAAGTGGCAGCGGCGAGCCTCCGCGGTGTGAATTATTCAAAGGCTCTTGCGGTCGGGAAATATATGTAAATGGGGCGGAATTTTTAGAGCGAAATTCTCTGAATTTTTTTGGGAATTTGGCTCCTCTCAAAACTAACTATAGGTCGTGTATAGAATAAATCTCATATTTAAATCTGTCCTATCTTCTATGTGCATATATAACACCTCTTCATTATTTATTTGTTTATTTATTTTATATATATTAATGCAACACTGTACATGCATAGAAGCTTTTTAGATTTCAAAGAATAATTTATAGAATCTAGTACCAATCACATGCACCACTTGCATGTCAGAGTAATATTGCAAATTTAGGATAATTATTATGTATTATAACTCAATCAAGTCAATTATTGAGAAGGGCTATGTAAATATTAACATGTTCACTGCAATCCAAATGAAAATAGATTTAACTATATCAAATATTTAATTATTTTATGGTAATTTATAAAGTAAGTTCGTTAAGTATTAAGTTTTTGAACATTTTACCATACAATAGGAATACGTTTATTCACATCATAAAACTATTTTTTGTTCTCGTTTGTTGCATAGTAAAAACAAACATATCAAAATTTATTACATTTCCGATTTAATTATATATATATATTGTGACGTAGCAACCTCTGTTCGTCACACCTCTTCGCGAAACCTCTAAAGAAATGAATTTATCGATCCCCGCACCAACTATCTGCACCAAAAATTGATTTCTAACCGCGTAGGTACCGCAAATACTCTATGGAAAAAAATAATGTCTTTGGTCTACTGCAGATAGTTTCACAGCGGTCGCGAACGGCGGGGACGATATTACAAAATCTGACACTTCAGCACGCAAGATGTGAACCTTTCTGTGAACCCTCGTGTTAATAGGTAAGCTCATTCCGAGAGACGCAATTTGAAGTGGCATAAAGATAACATGTGAAATTACATAATTGGTTGTTAATAATGTCTTTCGTCTTAATAGAGGGTTTTTCCACGGGAGCGCTTCGCGCCGTGGCCAGGTGACGCAGCATGGAGTGAAAGGTGAATCCATTGGAACGCCTGGGGGGCAGCTGCAGAGGTGATGTTCCGGTAATCATCTGCATCGGCAGCCCAAAGCCTCGGGGCGGGGTTGTTCTCTGGACCCATAAGGGAGCAATCCTGCTTCAGATGCGAGGCCAGAAAAATGAAGACCACGACTTGCCTGGTATTCCAATTCTCTCTAATAATCAATTTCACATCACGCCTGGAGCGAGCTGCGGGTTATCTGACTCCGTAAATACAAGAACATGTGCATCAGGTCGAGCTGTTTTAGAAAAAAGGAACATTGCTAAGCACGTGCGGAAGCGGTGTTTGTGCCAGTCTATTGTAGCTTCATTGTTTTAAATGTGATATAGAAATTTTGCCCAGATGTTCATTAATCTGCAGAATGTGATTACCACGCACCGACACCCGCGCCGCTGCGTCACCGCCAGTAGTATAAAAGTATTTAGTTCCACTGTCTTTTCCATCCTTGTATGACGCGGCCGCTAGCGCTGATGTCGAGGCGTGGTAAATTAAATCTTCACCTCAATTTATTGTAAAAAAAGGGTTTCAATGTGCAAAATTCCCAAAAATATTTCATAAAAAATTGTCACCTTCTGTGGCATTATTAATTTCTGTTTAAAATTCATTTGAATAAAATCCCCTTCATCTAAATAATGTTTCGTTGTATTACCCTAGTCATTGAACTGTTGCAACTTAAAATAAGTTAAAGTGAGAGACAGCTGAAGTGCAGCGTACACGACACCGGAAGTACCCTGAGTTTGAATTGTAGAAGTAAGGTGAGTCCGATTCTTCTCCGACTGAGCAAAACTGGTGGCGACGAGGAGTTCTGTTGGGAGCAACAGAACTTCACGTCGTAATATATATATATATATATATATATATATATATAAACCGTATTTTACCTACTAGACATTTTTTCCGAATATATTTTTTATAAATAGTCGGTAACACCAGAACCTCCTAATGCACGCCACTGCTAATTCTACTAAACTATTTTTTTATTTCCTTGTTATCTTCTAAACTACGAAGAAATTTGAATATGAATAGTTTTAAATTATCATAATTTTGATACAAAAAAGTATACTTTTACCAAATATTCATATTTTCGCGTTGTCACAAGATTGCAACTAATTTTTATTTTCGTACCAGGCGTCGTCAACCATCGGTTCTAAAAAGTCATCAACAATCGATCCTCGATGACTTCCAGGTGCTCTTGAAAACTAATAACGCATACAATTGTCAATGTCAGCACCATTTGTAGACTTCTACTTCCCGTTCGACAGTGCATCTTTTTAGGAGAGTTGCAATTCGATTCTTCCTTTGAAGTTTAATTGGTACATTATCACAGACGCCTTCAGTATATAATGATGTGTAGGTACGTCCATTGTCGTGTTTGGTGCCTTGTGCATGATGATGAATGTGGTGATGTGGTGGGTTTAGGAGTTTGTTGGACTCAGGAAGCCATGGGTTCCTGGGAGTTCATCACACCGTAGTACGCGGGCCACCAACCTAAAACTAGAATCAAATGAACTCTCATAACATAATTGTGTCTTAAGTTAATTTCTTACTCTACATTAAAATAATTATCATCGTAAGTATGATGATCACACATTTGAAAACGGACGCCTTATGCACGCATATCCCGAATGAAATAATAATGTACATAGGGTGTCTCATAGCTAGTAGCAAAAACATTACAGATGGATTCCTGCCTTGATAATGAGACGAAAATGTCCAATGGCATTAGTCCAATATTAATATGGCATTGGTCTGGCAATTGGTCTGGCATTGGTCTGGCAATATTAATATGGCATTGGACATTGGTCCAATATTAATATTAGCATGTCTCCATAACTATTGATATTAGTTAATATAGTTAACTATATTAACTAATATCAATAGTTATGGAGACATGCTAAATTAAAATGTGCATTTTTTTTCAATATTTCTGACTTATTTTTGGCAAAAGGTATTATTACAGTAACTTATATCGACTATAAAAAATTCATTTGCTTCGAAACAACTCAAATAAAATGATAACCTTTGAAAAAATATTTTTTCAATTTTTCTAAGTTTTTATCATTTTATTCGACTTTTTAAATTAAATATTGCGGCTAGGTTGTTGTTTGTTGTTTTCAACAATTGTATATTTATAATATTTATACTTCTTAAGTTCTATCTAACGCAATCCGGAAAATGTGTAGACAAAATTTGGTGGATAAAATAGTTTATGTAGATGTGGTAAAGAGATTTTCTTTTGTAAATTTAACAGTTGGAATATCGAAGTTTTGAAAAGCTGCTGTTTATTTATATTATATATCATTTTTATTACGTATTTATAAAACTATATCTTAGTGCTTTAGAAATCATGTTACGTTTGATTAATTATGCCTTCATTCTCTTCTTCTACTTCTGTTTCATTTGTAATATTTATATTATAATTACTTATACAGCGGACAAGGTCTTACTAGGACAACCTTGTTACGCTGGAATAATAAGCTCATTATTATTATAAATAATGTTAGTTTTTTATATTATGTGATTCGTGTAGGAGAGCGAGGGGCTTGTTGTAACATTTTAGATAATCGAGTATATCTTGAGAATATCGGTTATATTACCACTAATTAAACATTGAACGATTCTTCTATTAAATCAAATTTCACAATTATTTCACATTTAATTAATAACGAGAATATGACACCTTTAATAAAACAACAAAAATAATGTAGATATTTCTATAATATGTAATTTTTATCATATAATTAACCGAAACATACTTTTTATTTAAGGTGTTAGTTTTTAGCTATTCAACGTGGAACTTTAAAATCACAGTAAGTTAAATGTAAACCTCTAAATTAAGTCTCGTAAGTATCTCTTTCTTCTACATTACTAATTGTAATGTCTGAAACTGGAGTACCAAAACTATACGCTTGTTGGTCTAGTGGTAATACGTTCGCCTTGTGGTCAAGAGGTAGGTTTTGAGCCTCTTCCTAGGAGATAGCAAGTCGGTCAACGCTTTGTAGTTATCTTCCGCCACTGTCTACCGACTCAGTTTATTCTGCTCTCTTTTGCTCTCATTCTAATACAGATGATTCATTATTAATTTAAGAAAACTAACAAACTATGTATAAACCACACTGATTGTTTTTAAACGTCTACCGATTTCGATACTGAACTGTATTTTCGACAGGACGGACGCACAATAAGTTGCGTAAATCAAATTTGTAAGAGTCCAGTGTTAGGTGGGAGAAAGGGATGTAGATTGACAGTACGACTTTTAAATGGGAAATATATTAAATAATGAAATGTTGTAAATTTAATTAAGTACACAAAAAGTGAATAGATTAATATAATGTAGGGTCCGTTCACTATGTGAAAGCCACTTGCATTAGTGTGCGTAAAATACCCTCTGTAACACGTAAATTGTGTAGTGGTATTCTTTTTTTTAAAGCTACTCCATTGGCCACTTCAGTTTGACGCTGACGGTCGCGCGGAGCGGTTGTTTCTTTGTTTAGTATTTTTTATTATAAGATACTGTGACTAAAATATCACAATACGGTGATCACAGACTTTAATCAATTTAATATTAATTTAGATGTGGATTCGTAGTCCGATATAGACAATAGTTTATCTGATTGATTAAAATTAATTTATGATTTTTAAATATATAATAACATTTAACCACAATTATACATATTTATATATTTATTTTAAACTAGCTATAACTCGTCAAAATGACGTACTTTTATTATATATTTCGGCCACCAGTTAAGTCTGGGAGAACAGCGTTATCTAAAGTAGCGTCTTGATAACGTTTGACATGTACATTATTAAAAACAGAATTATGCTTTTTTAGCTTCTCATCATTATATTATACCACATTATTATTTGAGCCATCTGGTAGTGTTAATGACGGACATTTTTACGCAAAGTATATAAAGCAAAAAAATATTTTTTTATTAATGATTGATACCAATGACATATGCGATACAGTAATGGATTCACTTATTAGTTTTAATTTTCAATAAACTGAAATAGTAAAATTAAATCTAAATATTGAAAAATAATCTAAATATTTTATTTAAAAAAGCATGAAGTCAATGTTTTCATTTTATTTAATAACAATTTTAACTAATTTTGAAAGCGGAAAGTGTTTTTTTTATAATACTTGTACCTATGCTTATTTAAGGTTAAGAAAATAAGACACTATTTAT
This sequence comes from Agrypnia vestita, assembly GCA_016648135.1. NCBI lineage: Eukaryota > Metazoa > Arthropoda > Insecta > Trichoptera > Phryganeidae > Agrypnia > Agrypnia vestita. The sequence goes on along the minus strand of JADDOH010014720.1, from coordinate 36,761 downwards.
ATTTATTTTTTGTATTTGTCATTTACTCAAAAAAATGTTTTTGTAAACGCACTGTTACTCACATTGATGCAAGTGGCTGTCTTAAAATGAACGGACTATACTCCGGTTATTCGTCGTTGTATTATGTACGCAACGATTTGACTTATCACGTTAGCAATATGTCGCAAGCGCGAAACCCGGAACAAAGCCTGCTGGAAGCCTGACTGAGTCTTGGCTAGTTCCACCATGACCTTTTAATACACTTTATTCCTCGCGAAGAATTACGTCGACGTCCTCTGTTTACCTACCAGACAGCCATGACGCGCGCACGTGCGTACATAGTATTTAATTTGCAATCGCATAGATCCTAAGGCTAATTATTCATATAATTAACAAAAATGTACTTTATTTTCACCACTTACATGTTGAAAATATCAACATGTTTCAGGGCCTACGGTACCTTCGTCAGGACAATGTATACTAACAAATTGAAATCAAAATCGGATTACAGACAAAAATATAAAAAAGAATAATGGGAAATGAATAACAATAGTAAATAACCGGGTCATTTTTACAAATAGTTATCTATTAAATTTGACCTCATGTTGGTACTGAATTACAATTTTTTTCCCATCAACTATTTCTCTATTTTTTACTGTCCACGCAGTCCACTTTTTAACTGGTTATTTGTAATATTTTTATGTTTTGGATTTGTTTTCATGTATTGTTATTCATTTCCCATATATATTTTTAAATATTTTTATTGTATATACTTCGATTTTTGATTTTTAGTTTGTTAGTATACATTGTGTCCTGACGAAGGGACCATTATCTCTGAAACATGTTAATATTTTCAAAACATAAGTGATGAAAACAAAGTACATTTTTATTAATCATATTAATAATATCACTACAAAATCATTTTGCTCTTTTTGAAGAGGCAAATTATTCCGATTGTAATGGGTAAATATTTCCAAGAATCTAGTACTTTTCGCTGTGTTTATTTATTTTAATGGCCGAGGGAAATATTTTTGAGTCTCATAGATTTTTTCAGTAAAACCAGTAGGTATATATTGGGTGTTCTTCCTTTTTTGTATAAAGAAAGTATGTATGAGAGAACACAAGAACGACAAAAAAATTACGACAAATTAGTCAATAATATCCGAAAGGTGACGTGCGGCTTAGAGGGGAAAAGTACGACTTTTGTATTTGATTATCAAGAGCACGATCGAGGGGAAACGGGGCATTGGCAGGATGCAAGAAGGAGATTTCATGGCTCCGTAATATACGAGAATGGACAGGAATAAAGAGCGTGGAAGAGCTGTTTCCGGCAGAGATACGGAGATCTACTCTCAAGTGATAGTCAACGTTGGGAGGGACCTGACACGACACTAGGAGAAGAAGTCAATAAAGTATTCTTCTTAATTATTTACAATTTCTTGCCAGCGTTCTACATGTTTTTCTATGCCTCTACGATAAAAAAGCATCCGGCCATGTCAATAAAGTATTCTTCTTAATTATTTACAACTCCTTGCCAGCGTTCTACATGTTTTTCTATGCCTCTACGATAAAAAAGCATCCGGCCATGTCAATAAAGTATTCTTCTTAATTATTTACAACTCCTTGCCAGCGTTCTACATGTTTTTCTATGCCTCTACGATAAAAAAGCATCCGGCCATGTCAATAAAGTATTCTTCTTAATTATTTACAACTCCTTGCCAGCGTTCTACATGTTTTTCGATGCCTCTACGATAAAAAAACATCTGGCCTTGTCTTGAAGAAGGACATTTTGAAAGTGCTCACGTTTGTCTACTTGACATTTTATAGTATAGGCTTAAATTAAATTAAATAATACGCGCAAAGTAAATTAAATACAATTTCTAAAAGTAGAGTAGAAAATTTTCTTTCAAAAGATATATAACCTTTACTGCTTTGTTTTAATTTAGAGGCGCATTTTGGAATTTGATAAAACCGTTTCTAGTATAATAAATATTATCCTAAAACGTTTTTTTTCCTGTTCTTTCACATAACATATTTCCAAAACACGTTGATACATTTTCATTAAAAAATAATACATATAAATAGTTTGTAGAGTTAAAGGTTTGACTGTTTTATTTACTTGGTTCACTTCTGCATTTGGTTGGTGCAATACCGTACGCGCAACCATGAATTTTCACCCAACCCAACATGCGTTATTTAAGAGGCATTGGTTTCATAACAAATGCATTATTTATTCAAAAAGAAGACGCCACAGAAAACTCGTTGCCAGTAAATCTGAATTGATTTAATATTTAACACTTGCAAGATCACGAAGACAAGCGTCACGTTAACGACATGACACGATAATTAATTTTAAATATTTTTACAATGAGATCACACCCATTGTTTAGGTACCGGGTAGTCCGCGCCCGGCGTTCTGTCAAAGTGTCTATTGTTGTCCATTACTTATTTGTCAATAGTGTCTATGACCCAAAAAATGTCCATCGCGCGCGCAAGTGTGTTAAGGTTTAAGGCGGGTTGCGATCACCAGCTTTGCCGCTAATTAGAATGCCGGCAATACGGCCATAATTAAAGATTAAATCACTGAGATTTTACCAACCATCACCAACACTACCGTAATTTACCCGCCAGATGCATTAACAACACCTGAAGAGCTTAAATTTTGGCGAAATTGTATACAGGGTGTCTCGCAGCTACTAGCAAAAACTTCTGGGTGTCTTCTTCGTTCATTTTTTAATAGAAAATATGCTTTTCACTCGGATAAGATAAAGAACATCAAGTTTGTAATTTTTTTTCTCAATATTTCTTGATTATCTTTTGTTAAACGTTAGACAATTATGAGAGTGATTTATATTAAACTAGCCGTGAAAAATCACGGGATATAATAACATGAGCCGCGCGCTGGTTGCGTGTCACACTCTAGGTATCTAAAGTTGTCATTCCAGCAAGTTACGGACAGATTTAACTGTAATTTCGGATATTTTATACGCGGATATGGAGGTCGGATTGATTAGGTGCTGCTTTCTAGGGCGTAAATTGTATGCACTTTGTTGTGGAGTGTTCTCTTCTTCTACAATAGAGGTCGCCAGTGTGCAATATGTACTAGTTACGTCGGCGGATTTTACTGCGATTTCTCTCAAGGGTTGAATCAGTGTCGTTAGAACAGGGCGGTTCTGTTGATAAGCAATATCGCTACACGATTGAAGGAACACATTGGACAATAATAAAAACAACAACTCCAATACATCGGCAATCTGCGAACATGCATCCAAAGGGAATCTCTGTCACTTCATCAGATTTGACAAGGCAAAAATCTTATCAACAGAACCGTACCTTATACCCAGATTAGTGAGGGAGTCCATTGAAATATACAAACATCCCAATTTCGATAGAGATGACAGTTACAAACTATCAAGTATTTGGCGCCCTGTTCTAACGACACTGATTCAATCCTTGAGAGAAGTCGCAGTAAAATCCGCCAGCGTAACTAGTACATATTGCACACTGGCGACCTCTATTGTAGAAGAAGAGAACACTCCACAACAAAGTGCATACAATTTACGCCCTAGAAAGCAGCACCTAATCAGTCCGACCTCCTCCTCCGCGGGTAAAGGTCGTCCTCCTGATGATGTTGGATAAGTATCCAATGAAACGTCGAGATTCACTTCTCGGTAATACATACGGTGCGTATAAAATATCCTAAATTACAGTTAAATATGTCTAACGACCGTAATAACAACCTTAACTCTTTAATTACTGACAGATAATGAAATTATTATATTTAGATTAGATGAAAGTGAAGTGATTATTAATTTTAAAAATAAGCAAATAATTTCGAAAATGATTTAATTTAAAGGATAGTCACCCACTTTACGTAAACGTTTCAGAGCTCTAGCTAATCGGGAAGTTGGAGAAAAATCAATTACAAGATTCCACCACAACAAACTGATAAAGAGAGTTAAATAAAAGCATGTAAAAAATAAAATAAAACTATTCCTAATGATTCTAAATTATTTAATTTCAAACAAAAATTATTTGTGTGTAAAATAAAAAGTCCTAAATTTTTATCAAAACCGTCGATCGTTTTCTAATAAATGATATAAAAATTCAGAAAAACCATAATTATTCAGAAATCTCAAATGCTCTTATACTCTTAAATTTAAATTTCGACCGGTTTTTATATACGACCTGCATTTTATACAAATAATAATATAGGGAAACTCCCCGTAAATTAAAAATATAAAGGTAATATATTTAACAATTCAGGTTGTCTGTCTTGTAAAGTAAAATGCAAAGCAAATAAAAAAAAATTTAAAAATTGCGTAAAGATTGTAGAGCGTTTTATATTTGAAAAACTATTCCAACCGGGGGAGGTTGCCACGTGTTGTGTTGTGTGTGTGTGTGTGTGGACACATCCGAGAAATGCAGGAAGTAGGTTAAGTGTCGCAATGGCGAATAATATTAACGGCCATAATATTCGCAACGTTCCACTCCTCCGGGCTCTGAGTGTACGAGTATTTCACTTTGCGGGTAAACATTGTGAACTAAACACTCTCACTTTATCTCGACCGTGTCGCCCTCGGCTACTATCCAAGCAGGTTTCATCACACGCGCGTATTATCATAATATTACTCATAATTATAACTAACCTACTTTTCGTTCCTCTTTAATCACTTCGGGCGTAAAGAATCTTTGGACAGTCAATGTCCTATTTAAGGTCCAACGCTTCCTTCACAAAGGGATACTCATCAGGCGCGAGCAGTGGGAACAATGAAGCGTGACTTTTTTGTAGACGCATATTTTGGAAAAAAAAAATAGAAATCAAATATTTATGCTACAGATTTTTGTGATATATCAAAATATGAATGCTATGATAACAATTGTGATAGAAATATTAAGAAATGTATGTTGTATTCCGATTTTTTATACAAATAATTGGTTATGTAAAAGTCAACTGCGATGTTCCCACTGCACGCCCCTGATACTTAATTAAGATAAATTATAGAAGCCTTACAGAGATGAAAATATTCATATGAGAAACGTGTATGGAAGACTTTTTGTAGGATGGCTCAGGGCTCAAGACCTTCATCAACTGACACAAGTGACTACACATTGCAAAGTGTGGACGTTCTTACGACGGAATTGGTGAACGTTGCACTGAGTAGAGTCGCAGGCTCTGGGTCATTCTGTAAAAAGACTTTCATACACGTTTCTCATATAAATAGCTTCGTCTCTGTGAGACTCCTATAATTTATCTCGTTATGTTCTTGAACACACCTACATATAAAAATATTGCTATCAGTAAACCTTTTTGTTGCTCTATGATTAGTCTAATCTTTATGTAAGGATTTTATACATACCTACACATAATATGTGGGGTATAAAGCAAAGGCAGCAATATGCAAAATTAAAATTAATGCAGTCATCGAGGATTACTAATTTATAATATACTGATTTGGAGATTTTAAAAGGAAATGTATAAATTTTATATACATTTGTAGGGAACATGATTTTGGAAGGGATAGACACATACCTACAATATAGAATTCAGTACGTTTTAAATTAGTTATCCTCGGTGACTGCATTCAAAACATTTTTTTTTTAATATTGCTGTCTTTGCTTTTATATCTCCAAAAGAAGTGCGTATTTCAGTCCAACTTGCTGTATAAGAAGTAAAAATATCTAGAGAGAATAAGGACCGTTGTAGACAGTCTATAAAAACGTATATATTATATGCATTTTTTGTATAATATTTCAGGTAATTTTTTACTGGACTTAATGGAAAGATCAGAACCCAAATAATAATGTAGCAAAATACAGCGTTTTTTCCTTATATTGTATAATACAGACGAGAGCAAATGTTTAACAAAAAACCAAGCTGCAACCAAGCTTACAAACAGGTCGCTTGTAACCAAGGGTACCAACAAAAATTAATTTCCCATATCAAACTTTGATTCATTGATTTATTAGTAAATCTGATAATTGATTAAGGTATTGTCATCGTGTATTGTTTGTGTGCAAAGTTTCATCTCGATTGGGCATTGAGAAGCGGGTGAAATATCGTTCATGAGATTCCATCTAGATAAACAGGTGAAGCTAATATAAGCGTGGTAATAAAATGGATCTGCCCTCACCCTTGCAATATTTCAAGGGTTCTGATGCTCTAATTTTTTAAAATGATAATTAAAAAATTTATATTCGTTTGAAAAAACAAAGAAATCTTAAATAGCTCAGTATTTTTATACAGTGCTCGTACAAGTGTACATTGATTGGTCCACATCTTTAAAAAGAGATCCCCAGTATTTTGACCACCTAAAGACGCCTTCTCCAAGAAAAACATAAATACATATGTAAAATACACCCTTTTACTCCCTTTATTTTAACTCGTGGCGTCTGGTTGTGTGTCTGTCTGACGAAAAAACTTTGGATCGATTTTTAACCCTTTTCCCGTCATCCAATCAAGCTGAAACTTTGCAAGCAATAAAAATGATTTATAAAATTTTCGTTAAAAAAATTATTTTTATAGTATAATTTTGAATTTTTCAAATTTTTAATGGTTTTTTCATACAACTTAGTAATGACTCCAACGCGTCAGATAGACACGAAACCTGATTAAATAAGAAATGGAGTATTGTAAAAACTTGGTTTTTATGAGTTACTTTTTTTTCTAATCCATTTTTACTGTTTTTTTGCGTTGTCCTGGAAAATGCTGTTGTTCAAAGGTTGTTCATCAGATGCTCGCATATGCATCTAGTTCCTATCTGTTGGACTTTCAAATAACAAAAAAGTAAATATTTTAAAAACAAGTTAACACCCAGACGATTCAGATAGACCAATCATAACCTACAGTCGGGAGACATCAATAGCATCCAATTGAACGTCAAATAGGGTTGACCGAAATTTCACAGTTTAGAAGTTATACGATCTTAAGTGATTTTTTAGAAATTAACACTCTATAAATAATCAACCTATCTTTATGAAATTTGACACAAGTACATACATAGTGTAGTTACCAGATTTATGTTCACGGCTTATTAAAAAAGTTTGTTTTTTTTGGAATTTTTAGTTTCTCACAATTTTTTTAACATTCAAAAGAGTTTTGTGAAAATATTTTACCGGCGAAGTGAACATACCTTCCTCGGCGGAAAGGTCGTAATAACACGGCATAATACCCCAGAAAACACAACCCTAAGATTCTTACACCTACCTACTTTTTTTAATGGGGTGCTAAAACTAAGCACCTTTTAGTCTACTGTTTCTGGGACATTTAACTTTAACTCGTTCAAAATACTCGAAGCCATTATATAATAATGTTAATGATGTATTATACGTACCTTATGTTTAATATTTGATTTCGCAATGTATGAATAATAAACCAAATAAATGTGTATGTATAATCGTACGAGGAACCTTAGGCAAACATTCCAATAGACACCCACACTTATTATTCAGGAAAGAAAATTTATACGTACAACCTACTAATTAAAAAAATATGCTTTTAGATTTTGTCGACAGGTTTTATATTTTATTTTTTTAGAAGGTATTATAATTTATTACTAATAATATATTTTATTACTATGCGGACGGAGGAAAATTCCTACAATACTCCTTATACCTATAAACAGGGTAAATGATTCGAGAAGATCTTAAAAAGGACCAAAACCCTAAAAATATAAGAAATCTCAACTACTAGTGTTTAATTAGGTAGGCAGTTTTTCCTTAATTCTGTGTTGGTATTTGTAATTTAAAAAATAAACAAAATTCATTTTTTGTTAAAAAATTAACACAATTGTATATTAGGCGTATACACATTGGATACGTTGTATTTGAGTACGCATGAAATTTGCACAGCTTATTCTATCTGGAATTCCTGGGTCAACGCAATTATTTTTAGCTCGAAACGTCTTTCTATCTTCAGAAATGTTGCTTTCAAGCATTAATTTTTTTCAGCGTTTTTGCGAAATATGACATAAGTATACGAAAATCTAGTCTAGAAGAAAAGCTAGACTATTGCAATCTAATTTTTTTCTCAATATGCATGAGAACTTCTCCACTGTTTGATATAAGTAACTGTACGATTGTATTATATACTAGCTTACCCGCGCGGCTTCGTTTTACGCGTAGGTTTTTAGTAACTTATATTTATCAATTAACCTTAACATATAGATATATATCGTCGGACTTTTTTATAGAACTTTTTCAGTTCTACAACTTCTCTACAGAAAGTATTTAAATATTTCTTACAGTTAAGACAGCGTTCGTAAAAAAAGCATCGCTCGACCATTTTTACGTCGACTTAAGTTGTAAAATAAGTCACCACGAAAAGCTCTTTTATTTTAAGGGGATAATATTATATAGCCTATATCCACCCTGAAAGTTCATTCTAGATATTGGTGAAAGAATTTTTGAAATCGAGTGAGTAGTTTCGGAGATTACCTCCTGCATCCAAACTTACAAACTTTACCTCTAGATAGATAATAGTTTGAATTACTATTTCATAGGATTGTCATGCATGGTACTTACATGAGATATGTTAATATATGGATATGGTACATAAAATAAAAAAACACAAAAATGTATCTTGAATATGTTCCAGTATGATATTGTGTAATAACTGTTTTTGTTGGATTACGTGTATACACATGTGTGCAGGTACGTATTATGAAACTGTAAAACACTTGCCAGACGTAATATGCATTTTATATATTAACAATGCGAGGAATTTAATGGATGTGGGTCAACTTCATATTTATCATCCTTCTGGGGATAAAATCCAGTAACTGTGTTCGCAGAACATACCTACATATAGTTACAAATATTTTCCAATTTGAGATATTTTACGATATTATTACAAAAATTTCGCGTTTCGTTGTGCAGTGTTGCACAACTGAATTATTTGCATCATAAAACAAAGATATATGCTGGAGAATACATTTATTTTAATATAATAACACTTTACGCTTCTTAAACAAATATTACACAAGTATAGTATCTTCATTAAATTTTATAGAAATAAACTTTGTTTACACCACTTTTTGTTGAAAAAAATTCGACATGTTTCAGAGCCCATGGATCCTTCGTCAGGATAACAAATGTATACTGACAAATGCATATTGTTATCCTGACGAAGGGGCCATGGGCGAACTTTGTTAACATGTCGAATTTTTTTCAACAAAAAAGTGGTGTTAACAAAGTTTGTTTCTGTAAAATATAATTATAATGTCACCACAAAATAATTTTGCTGTGTTTGAAGAAGTTATAATATCTTCATTTGGATGAGTGTTGGTTAACTTATTGTGGTGCTTAAATAGTTTTTTTTTCAAAATATGTATTTTACGTAAATGTTATGTTTCAATGTATCCCCTGGTATTTTGATACAAAAGTTTTGAATTGTAAGTGATAAGGTACCCTAAAGCATGTAAATTAATACAAAATATTAATCAATATCCGAAAATTGAAACTGAAACAACCCCCTCCCCATGGATTACAAAATTTTATAGCAGTACACTTTTCTAATAGTATTTCTTGTATTGTAGTAGATACAATCTTGTATTACTACAATTAGTTCATTTCATGACTCAAATTGAGGAAACTTATTCTTAAGGACTCGGCGGCTAACATAGGCTATATTTCCTCCCTCCCCTTTTACCTTTTCTCGTCCCCCTGATATATTTTCGATGCAAATCTATACCGTTCGAATCAAACGTTTGTTTCCCCCCACAAATTTATTTTCAACTTAATCCTTAACCCGTGCAACGCCGGGTACGGACAGCTAGTCAAATATAAAATTTATATATGGAAAATGAATAATCATTAAGTACCTACTAACATGAAAATAAATTTAAAACATAGCTATTTATAAAAAGGACCTGGTTATTTAAATTATTCAATTGGAAAATTTTCCAATTGAAATTTTTTCAGGGCTCTTATTATTTTATTTAAGTTTTATTGAAACGAATGAATTTTTCGTAATCGATATAAGTTTTAAAAAATGCTAACTTTGATATTGCATGACTTCATAACTATAATGATATTAATTAGTTCATGGTTGCTAGAACATTTATTTTGACTCACAATCACGTCAGGAATCCACCTGTAATGTGTTGTGGACTATCTCTGCTACAACCTGTATATCAAATCTTCCAAGTTTAGCATTTTGATAATTTTATACAGATCATTAAAATCAATTCCCGAAACAATTGCACTGCGCTTTTAATTTATAGACCGGGAGCTGGGTGGACTTGAGTATGCAAAATTTTGAATACTTATAAATGATTGTGGTTTCGGTTCCTTAACCAAGTCACCTGCTTTATCACAAAACAAACACGATAACTCGTTCGATCTTTTTCTTTTCACATTTGTCACTTGTAGCGACATTGCTCACGTATTTTAATAAAACAGTTATTAATTTGTCACTCAAAAACGACAATGCTATTTTACAAACACGAAAAAATATACGTTACTCACAATGGTTTTTATCCTACTGTTGCACAAAAACATTAAAGGGCTAGGTACTCTATGCACTCTGACGCTTGGGGGCGGGCTATTTAATTAGGGGAAAAGGGAAAGGATCCGATAAATCTGCTGACGACATCTATTTTTTTGTTATTTGGTGTCTCGAGTATAAGAAACTGATAGCATAGTCGCCGGTCTTCATATTTGGTATAAAAAAAATTGGACCACCTGGGTTTCTGGCAACATTCATATTGTTAATCTGTAGGCTTTTCTGAACTAGAATCAATTGTCAGAATGCGGCCCTCATATTTTGCACACTCAAGTACCTCTGGCGCTTGGACTATTAGGAAGAGCTTCCTGTTCCGATGTTTCACGCCTTACGACACGTGCCAAAGTGAGACATTCCTATCGCCAGCATCACTCGCTGGCAATTATTTGTTTAAAGTCCATTAATGAACTCGATGAATTTATTAAATCAATAAAGATCTTGCGAGCGGCTAATGCGATTTTGCATGTATTTAATATTTATTTTGATCAACATCGCGTTGAATATCAAATTAAGGAGACATTCAATTCGGCCTTCGGAGGCGACTATGTGGTTCAAGGTGCGCAGCGACTTAAAACGGGGAAAAAACTCCAGTAAAATCATTTTTCTTTTTTTACTGACCGTGAAAATGTCAACACCTTAATTTATGGAAGCTTATTCACATTTACACAAATATAATTTTCGCCGTTTGTACGTCACACTTTTTATAATGGCCTCCGATGATAAGAAATATGCATTTATTTACCAATTTCCTATCGCAACATTTTCTTTACATTTTGAACGCTATATGCAAGTGTATTTTGAATGAAATGATTATCAGGGTACTGATATTATAATACAGTGTTGTAAGTTTAATTAAAGTATAGAACATTAACTAATAAATTGGTGAAAAAATTGTTGAAATATGTCAATAAATAACAGATAGAAGGAATATCAAAGTTAGTGTATTTTAGCGCGGAATGATTGAACTCGCCTGTGACGTCACGGGTCCGCACAGCCGGGCGCCGGAGCACATCGGGTACGAGAGATGACGTCACGCGACTCCACCGGTCGGAACAATATTATTCACGGAAAACACAAATTTAAAATTTTATAACTAGTTTTTGAGATATCTTAATTTCACTTTCAGACTATTGTTCAATTTTACCGGTTGAAATGACTATTTTTTTTACTGAAGAGGAACATGCGAACTTACTTGGATTAAAACAAGCATTAGAGTCAGAAAAACTAGCCGTCGAAGTTTTATGTCGCCGAGTTTCGGACCTAATAATTGCGGAACATACTTTGCGTTTTATGATCCGGAAATGAGGAGACCTAAAAACGACTCTAACAATAAAATTGATTAAATCTTCGAAAAAACGTATACAGCCTCTCATACAAGGAGCCGACTCAATTAGGTATGCATCAATCAGTGATTTGTCCTTTTTATTAAGTTATTTAAAAAAAAACGCAAAAGAATGTTCTTAAGTTTTCACGGCCACTCGGAATCTTCAAGTTTGTGTTTACTGGGGTATTTCGGGCCCGAAAGGTCGTAACAACACGGCATAATACCCCAGTAAACACAAACTTGAAAAAACGCATAAAAATAAAACATATTCATTTTTTTAAAGTAACTTGATTATTGATGTTGATTATGACTATCGCTTATTTCGTTGATTAATTCTTAAAAATAACTTTAATTACCTTTTGAAATACAGTGATACTAAAATTATTTTCCTTTTTATTTATCTTCTATACAAATACTATACTATACTTCTATACAATACTTCTATAATAATACTATATTATATAAAGAGGTAAAGTTTGTAAGATTGGATGTAGGAGGTTATCTCCGAAACTACAAAACCGATTTCAAATTTTTTTCACCAATATTTAGAATAGACTTTCAGAGTAGACATAGGCTATATATTATCCTCTTAAAATAAAAGGGATTTCCGTGGTGACCTATTTTACAACTAAAGTCGACGAAAAAATGGTCGAGCGATGCGTTTTTTACGAACGCTGCCTTAACGATAAGAGATATTTAAATACTTTCTACAGAGAAGTTGTAGAACTCAAAAATTTATGTATAAAAGTCCACGGCGACATATATCTATATGTTAAGATGAATCCACAAATTGATAAAATATGACTAAAATTTACTAAAAATCTACGCAAATTAGCTAGTTATAACATAAAGCAAGTTCCATTATATTATAAGATTGATATTATTGATCTCACGAGATCCTGACTTGGCTAAAATCACGCGAGTTTTTTCATTCCCCGGTTTGACCGTAACCAGTATAGCTTTTAAATCCGTCATACACCGCACGTTACGACCGGCTGATGAAAGAGCGTGAGGCGGTACAAACAAGTCGAGAGTGACCGCGAAAAGTGTCGAAGGAGAGTGAGAGTGACGGCCGGGCTGCTAGAGCTTCAAAGCGTGATGTAATTAGAGAGCTGCGTGAGACCGCCAACAGAGGCCGGCTGTTGGAGTTGGAGTCCAAGCAATTGACACGCTGTAGACGAGACGTGCTGTTTGATGGCGAAGAAATGTATGAACAGTAGACGCATCTTATGATGAATAGGAATGTAGACAGTCTACCAAAATGTATACAGGTTATTTGGAAAAGATGAATAACCTCGCAGGACTATATTTCTGTCTTTATGAGTCGAAAATGTTCAAGCAACTATGAACTAATATCAACAGTTGTGGAGATACGCGACATCAAAGTTTGCATTTTTTTCTTCAATATTTCTGACTTATTTTTTACAAAACTTTGGACTATCATTACAGTAACGTACATCGAATACGAAAAATTACAAGTCAAATAAAATAATAAAAACCTTCGAATTCCAATTGGAAAACGTTCCGAATTTTTCATAATCGATGTGAGTTATTGTAATGATAATTCAACGTTTTTTAAAAAATAAGTCGTAAATATTGAAAAAAAAATTCAAACTTTGATATTGCATAACTCCATAACTATTGAGACTATAGGTCACGGTTGCTTGAACATTTTTGACTCATAAACAAGGCAGGAGTCTAGTCCTGCGACACTGTATAATTATATAATGCTATTTATATTTATTGAATAATCAACATGTTTCGAGGCAGTTGTATCTTTTATACTTCTTTTAGCATGTCATTTAAAATCTTCATTGCACTGTACATCATAGATTTTTGAGACTTTGACTTTTATATTTTATTTTTGCTCGTGCTTAAGCTGATTTGCATTAATTTTTCTAATAAATTCTGTCGATTTTCAAGATATGTAAATACGTGACATTTAAACATATTATCTGTTTGACGGTCATCGTGTTGAGTTTTTTTATTGATTCCTATATGCATTTTGTACAATATATTTTTTTCCATATGAAATGTAATAAATATGTATTGTTTAAATTAACGACGCAACCTTGACTCCTCCACTCTCTCTCGTTCTTCGGGTATCGAATATCCGTGGACACGCACTGTTTTATAATTTATTCTTTACTAGCGACCCGGCCCGACTTTGCCCGGTACAGTTTTGTCTACGTCTTATTTTTTACTTCCTTTCTTTTAACTCGTGGCGTCTGCTTGCTTGCCGGCTTGCCGTCGAAAAAACTTTGGATCGATTTTTAACCCTTTTCCCGTGATCCAATCGAGCTGAAACTTTGCAAGTAGACTCGTGGCGACGATCAAGAAGATCTATCAAATTTTCATTAAAAAAATAATAATTATAGTATAATTTCGGATTTTTGGAAATTTTAATGTTTTTTTCAAATTGGAATCATTACAAAAGTTTGATTACCAGCAACGGCGGCCCGATAACGTCACGGAATATTTTCTAAATTTGAATTACTCCGTCGGTATACATAATAGGTACTTCACTACGAATTTCGAAAATCTAAATTGACTGATAAATGTTTTTAGAATTTAATCATCAAAGCATGAAGTGTCTTATCGAAGCTCAAAACATCTGACATTTTAGAAATATATTAAATTACTGTAAGTTTAGTGTTATGTTATATGTTTTAATTCGTCTTTAATTGTTGTTATATTTTACAAAGAAAGGAAGTATAGTAAAAACTTGGTTTTTATAGGTTACTTTTTTTATTCTTTACTAGCGACCCGGCCCGACTGCCCGGTACAGTTTTGTTTGCGTCTTATTTTTTTAAACTCCTCATATCTTCTAAGATATTTAATTTAATGATTTAGTGTGAAAGACGATCTGCGGTAAATGCTTAATATAATAAGATGTTTAATTTGATAACGATTATACTAAATTGCTCAAAATTGCTGGAAAGTTAACCATCTTAATTATACTTTTGATGAAATTTTGTTTATAAAAATGCTTGGTGTAAGATATCCTTTAACGATAGCTATATGCCAGTGGCGTGCAGCGCATACAAGCAAAAAAGCTGTGCATTAGTAAAGATTCTGAGAAACAAATATTAATTAAATAATCCTTATCTTAAGAAAAAGTTGATTTAAAATTCTAGCCATATTTCGTCTACGGCTAGAAGTTTTATTTCTGACGTTTCCATTTATCTAATCCGTATCTGTTTTTTTCGATTTAAAATTGTAGCCGTAATTCGTCCTACGGCTAGAGTTTTATTTCCGACTTTTCTGCGCTTAACTTCATGTCAATTCTTCATTTATTTCGCCAACCAATTTATTCCATAGACATAGTCAAGTCGAGAAAAAAACCGTGTATTTTTAATGCTGCGAGTTTTGTGTAGTAGCGTCCTTCTTCGAAAGGTCCTATGCCAGGCACACGTTATGCAGAAATGTTATTTTTTACAAATTCCACCCAAAATTTTCGGTGTAAATTTTGTCTTTTCTGTGGTAAATGTAAATACGAATACGACAAATATCATCTGTCATCTGTCATCATAATGATATCATAAAGTGTTTGATTTATTTTTGTGAAAAGAAACGTATATCTGAAATTAGTATTGTTCCCGATTTAATTATATATAAATCGTCTTCGAAATATATTGGAATTTTTCGCCGTATTAGCTATACCTATATAAAATATTTATTTATTTAGGAAATATTGTTTACAATACTTCTTTTATAGTGCAGTTATTTTTGTGGATTGAAGCTACTCAAAATAGTTCATTATATATAGTTAATTTTTTTTTAAATGTATATACCCTTATAGGTATATGCGTATATATATATATTTCTAATTAGGATATATAGTCGGTCACAGCATAACCTAAGTTTATACCCACTGCACGCCACTGCTATATGCTATCATGAAATTTTTGAAAATCATTTAATTTTACACAATTCTTTTCTACAGCGTTTTCCATGAGAGCGTTTTAGCGGCAATTTTTTTCCCGACTTGCCGCATCAATATTCCCGGGTACTATTTTTAAAATAGGCTAAATGCTTGTTCTATGAAAATAGGACTAACTTGTTGGTATATACGGGGAATGTAATACGGAATTCATAAATACTTTTCATTAAACACCCAACACAGCAGAAATCGCATATTGTGTTTTTATGTCTACATAAACAATGACGCAAGTTTAACACTCAACAGTTGTGCAGTAATGGCATATAAATCGTTTAAAATCAAAATAGGTACAAATAATTTTGTTACGCATACATGGATTGTAATATCGGGACCCCACGGTGTTTGGGGGTTCTTAAAAAAATCCGAAGTAATATTTATATTATCATTGCAATAGGGAAATTTCATGTATTACAAATAGCGATGAAAATACATGAATATTAATTATATTCTGTGAATTAGTATGGATAATTATGTTTTCATTCATAATTTTTATTATAAAAATCTTTAACATTACGGCTTCATTAAAACGCGATATGATTGTCGTGACATATCAATTCGCGTATTTGGTGTAGTGCCGTAGTATTTGTACATCAATTATGACGCACGTAGGCGTAACTAGTGAAATGAAGTGTTTTGGCAGGAATTTAAAATGTTGAATTTCAAAATCATTTGTATACTCTTAAAATAAACCTACAAAATAAAATGTTATATTTCCCTATTCGGAGTTTTATCTAAAATATACGTTTTTGATTAATATTGTATATAATAAGTAGGTCAAATGTTTCGCACACATCTACTAATTTCCTTATTCAAAGAGTTCAAATATTGAATTGAAGCCAATATTTTCATCACAGTGATAGAAATATTGACATTTGACAGATTTCTTGACTTTTCTTTATTTTTGAGTAGGTACTTGTAGGGAAGTACTCACCGAAAAACAATCTTATCATTTTCAGAATACGGCCGAGTGAATATATTTTAAGTAAAACTAAAAAAATCAATTTAAATCGCTAAAAAATTAAATGTAAATGTGTATAATTTTGTACTTGACGGGAGCTAAGTGCCACACGCGTTCCAGAAGCGCTTCGATGATCTAGCACAAGTGAATTGTATCTCACAGGGACTACTTTGAAGGGGATAAAATCATTAACGAATTAATAAAAAACATTTGACAAAAATGAAATTTCCGCGTATTTTTTTATCAAACATCGTATCCTGAGATTTCACGATTGCTTTTGTCAAGGCCCCAGACCACTGTGAAAAAATATTTTGTCATTTTTTTTTCTTTCGTTTTCTGAAAGATTCATTTATTAAGAATGCTCTCACCAAATATTTTAAAGAAATTTGTAAAATTGACGGAGATACAGCGGTTTAAATTTTTTTGTTTGTATGTAGAATTAACCTTCAGCAAAACTTTGAATGCGTTTTTCTCAAAAATACACTTTTCAACCTGGTTGACAGCATATCAGAAAAACTACACATCCGATTTGCATGCGCCAAGTTGTAAACTAAGTGAAAATCCAGTCTCTATGGCACCACCTAGGGATTTTTTTATAAAGAGCTCCCTTCTATTTTCTTTTTTTAATAAATGATGAAAATTTTCTCTAAAAAATCGAAAATAAAATTCGCTAGTCCGCCATTTTTTTATTTTTTTAGATATCTAAATTCCCCTAAGTGATGCTATAAACCTATATGTCTAGTTTCTAAATATATTTTTATTTCATTTTTCGGTTGTACCCTGTGGCTTAATAGTTGTCAATCACCCAGCGGCAAATTCGTCAGAGTGTCCTCTTGCAAGCATCGTACACCGAAAACTATACTTTAGATTTGAGTATGGAAATTTGTATGCAGTCTTCAATATGTATACAGGGTTATTTGGAAAACATTAATAACCTCGTAGGACTATATTCCGGTCTTGATTATGAGTCGAAAATGTTCAAGCTATCATGACCTAATATCAATAGTTATGGAGATATGCGACATCAAAGTTTGCATTTTTTTTCAATATTTCTGAATTATTTTTCGTAAAACGTTGGACTATCGTTACAGTAACTCATGTCGATTACGAAAAATTCATTCATTTTAATACAAGTTAAATAAAATGATAAAACTGGAATGACTTCCAATTGGAATTTGAAGGTTTTTATTTTTTTATTTGACTTGTATTAAAGGGAATGAATTTTTCATATTCGATATAAGTTGCTGTAATTATAGTCCAACGTTTTAAAAAATGATTCAGAAATATTGGAATATATGCAAACTTTGAGGTCGCATATCTCCTTAACTATCGATATTAGGCTATGATAGCTCGAACATTTTGGACTCATAGTCAAGGCAGGAATGTAGTCCCGCGAGGTTATTAATGTTTTCCAAATAACCCTGTATATACTATGAGTTATAAATAAAAAAAATTCCACGTATCGTTTGCTCGAAAATAATTACGAAAAATCCACCCTCGTACCGCGCGCGCACAGTGGTCTGGGGCCTTAAGTTTGCGGACACGATCCCTGGCCGCCGATGCCTGACCTTAGCTACACTTCTCCGTCCGCGGAGTGGCTCGCCTCGCGGGCTGCAGGAAGTAGGCCGCTGCTCTCTGCTCTCTCCGAGAAGAGATCGAGAGCGGCGCAGCCATGATCCAGTGTTGCGCAACCCGGGCTCGAACCGCCGCGCCGGTCGATGGCCCACTTGCCGAGTGACGTAATGCGGATAACCAGCCATGCTTTATGGTCCATTCTTTGGAGACAACCGCCAGCCTTTAAGGTACTGATACACACGCTTATTTTTGAGCATGCTCAAAAATAGCATTCTCTAACAACTGTACCTACACACTTGCTCTACACACACTATTAGCATGCTTATTTTAATCATGCCCATGAATGAGCATGCTCAAAGCTAGCAATTAAACGCACATGCTAATTACTGGCATGCTCTCGTCCTAGACAGAGACGCTCTTGTTCAAAATGGAAACTTTGCAAACTGAAATAGGAAACACAAGTGAACGAATAAATCAAACAAAAAAAAATTATTGTAAGATTTGAATCATTAATAAAGTTTCATAAGCATTATTTCTAGCTATATTATTTTTACATAGTGATGACCGAGTTTCGTCAGACATTCGTGATTCCTATAAATAAGTCACGAAAAATATCTAATGTTTTGTCATCTCCCCAACGCGCCATATTTGTTTCATCTGTCGCGGACCGAGAAGATCGCATTGATAATCGATACTAGCCGCGAATGACATTAGCATGCTCATAATGTTCACACGTGCTCAAAAGATACCCTTCCACCCGCAAATCAAATAAGCATGCTCATAAATCAACCAGCAGTTGATTTTTGCTTTTGCACATTGCTAGTAATGAGCATGCTCATTACTAGCAATATGCGTACACACATGCTACTAAATAGCAATGGCTCAAGAAGCTCAATAGCGCGCACGCTCACGTGCCACTAATGAGCATGTGTATCAGATTCACCGTCTCGTTCCAGATATCATTCTTCTTCTTCGTTATGCACATAGCACTCGTATGAGAAGCGAAAAATGTATAGTAAGATAACTATACTGCCTAAGTACAATAATACAGGAAACTTGAAAGCATGGCTTGAGAGTTATTTGCGTAACAGACAAATGATTGTTAGGATAGCCGAGTCTGACCATTTTTGTGCTGTCAGTGGGGTACCGCAAGGTTCCCACCTGGATTCTTTTTTGTTCACTTTCTTCATTCAGGATGTCATCCTCAGGCTATTTGTGGACGATATGAATCTTTCGCCCGTATTCTGAAATAAGCAATATCGCTATTTCTATATCTTGACAGTTATTGTTTAACATTGTAATGCCGCCAAATTTGACATGATTGAAATTAATAATTCAACCAATCAGAAAGCTCTAAAACCTAAAAAAATCGTTAAATTATCCACAATTATGAATAATGAGCTTTCTGATTGATTGAATTCATTATTTTCAAACATGTCAAACATAAAACTTAAAATTGGCGGCATTACAACGTTATACAATAACTGTCAAGATACAGAAATTTCAATATTGCATATTTCAGATTACGGCTGAATATTTGTGATGGTATTCTACAGAACCGTTATTGTGTGTGGTATTCTAACCGGTGACACACTAACCGTTATTTGAAATTCGTATCTGATCGCGTCGATGATTTTTTGCAATTCGAAAAAAAATTACGATTTTTTTTAATAATTTTTTTAAGAAAAATTTTTTTAAATAAAAAAAAATACTTATTCCTTAGGAACCGGCAAGTAAAAATGTACACTCACGACATTAGATCGCAATTTTACAATTTCATTTAAATTTCGAGTATAATTTAAATGCACGAAAAGCTTTTAGTTTGCTTAGCAAAAATGTTTGACAAAAATCAAGATTTTTTTATAAATTTAACTCTCATTAAAACCTTTTCTTGAAGTGACTCGAATTTTAAATAATCTATATAATATTTTTGCACATTAAATAATATCTAAACATATTTTAAAATAATCTGTACATCTTACTTCTTTTCATACTATTTTGATATTTTTTGAAACTGGTGTGTGAAATGTGTGAACCACATGCAACATCATTTTTGAAGCGATTGTAATATACATGATTTCTTTCATCAGATTTTCGACTACCTTCAAAATTTATTTATTAATTAAGTACTAAAATAAAAATTAATTTACGAAATTGCAATAGGCAGGCCACATCGCTCGAAATCGCTAGACGAATGGAGTCATTCAATGGCACCTTAGGGGAATCAAGGCCAACAAGCCGCCCTAAATCCGTCTGAACCGATGAATTCATCAAACTCAGCGAATAACAACGGCCATATAAAAGTGGGAGCTGCTGTGAGGCCTTTATCTAAAATAAGTGGATAAAAAGTTACTTATGAAATGATCATTAATTATTTACTCAAATTTGCAGTGTTAATACTACAGACCAACATATAAATTTCTTGGGACACGGTCTGGTTACATGGCTGGTTCCAACATGTTTGACCTTTTTAAAAAAAATTGAGACATTTATGAAAAGGTCAAACTAAATACACTTAAAAATTATAGTGTCTTAGTAAATAAGTCGCGCTTTATTACATAAAGACGTTTTTTCTTTAAAGAGACTTAATTTGGAACAAAATTTAAAAAACTGACTTCTATCGTAAAAAATGTTTTGTTTACTAGGGGATTAGATTATGCAAGAATAAATAGGTAGGTACTTCAACTGCAGTATAAATGTGTCTTAAAGATACGCGATGGGGGAAATATTTCTGCAGTGATCCAATCCCCTCGCCTAACAAAAGGATTTTAGTTCATCTTTGTACAATTTAACACCTACTCTGTAGTTGATACAATTAAAAGTAAAATCAAGCGATAATAAATGGGTATTTTTAATTTGCAGCCGATTACATCCTGCCGTGCAGCCGCAGCGACCCCAACCTGAATGCCTGCATCAAGAACTCCTTCACCCACCTCAGGCCGTACCTGGTGAACGGGCTGTCGGACCTGGACGTGCCCAGCATAGAGCCGCTGTTCATCCCCTACATGGGCATCGAGAACGGCAACGGGGCTGTCAGGATCAAGGCGGCTTTCAGCAACATGTCCGTGGTGGGGGCGAGCAACTACACCGTCAACAAGATCAGGTAGGACCGCTCCACCTGCCGCCTACAACCCAGGGGCGGTAATATCACAGTATACCCAGAACAGTTGTTTATCTCCGGCCTGTCGGCGAGTTACTAGCCTACTCTTGCGTTGACGCTAGGGTTGTTACTTTATTTTTACTCCCTTTCTTTTAACTCGTAGCGTCTGAGATTCCGACGCATAAGGTAGACGCGAAACCCGAAAATATCTGTAATTAGTATACCTAGTTTCTGCACTTAAATTGCAAGAACGCTGATTAATATCAACATGGTATTTGTGATAATCAACACACCTTTTTAGTAAAGCACCACAAACATAAAAAAAGGCATTTTTTTCAGGAAGCGCATTTTTTCTAAAGCGGCGGCTGCGAGCTCGAATGGCACCGAAGGCACGGCCCTTACTGCCGCCGCCTTGTGCCCCCATATTCTATGTCAATGTGTGCGTTACAGTGCGTGCGTACACGGCGCTGAGTACGCACGCACCTATTCTAATGGGTAGCGGCCAGTTTGTATGAAGACGTATTACTGTTCTTAGTATACTGTGTTTATATTCTAAATTATGCCTAATTATTAAGATTTTAATATGCCATATTATCATCGCTTATGGCTCTACAACCCTGGTGGGTCTTGGCCTCCTCGAGAGTCTTCCTCCACTCGTCTCGGTCTTACGCCAGCTCTGTCCAAGGCAGATATGTCTTTCAGGACGTTGTCGCTCTATCTTAATTTTGGCTTTCCTATGCTCCTTCGCCCTATCGGTCTTGAATTCAGCGGGGACTTTATTACTTGTTGTGCGATCATTCTCTTCACATGGCCCAGCCACCGAAGTGTTCCCAGTTTTATAAATTTTGTAATGCTTAGCTCCTTAAACAAAGAATAGAGGTCACTGTTGTAACACCTGCGCCAAAGTCCATTTTCTAGAACTGGTCTAAAGATATGCCTTAGACAAACATTTCATTTTGATTTTTTTCCAAAATATACGTTTACGTAAAAGTCATGCTTCAATGTACTTACCGCGCACACCTGCTAGAATCCCAGACTTCAATAAATAGTAAGAAAGCTAAAGTCACTTAACCTTTACCATACCTAGAAAGAAAATATCTGTAACTCATGTTACCATAATAAATTTTAATTTTTAAGCATTTTAAATAAAAATAAAACGCTTTTACTAGCTTAAATGACTTTAAGATGGTTAATATTGTATATTTACTGCAAATATTGAGCATTAAAAGTGAAAAAAAGGAATTTATTTGATTTGAAAAATTGATTTACACATAGGTAATTATTTTTACAAGTCTGCGAACAGGTTTGTCAGTAGTTTTTTTTTTTATTAACGAGGTAAAATAACAAAGTAACATAAGTTTATATACATAAAGAAAAAGGAAGTACATAGATATAATATATGAACATAATAAATTAACAAAAACCTTTACCAAGATAATACCTCACTTAATCAATATAAATCATTCTTATTGGTAATTACCAATTATGGAATTAATTAATTCCATTAATTTTTCTTTAAAGCCTTTACTTAATATTATCTTATATAAATTCAAAATACCTAGGTAACATAATTACCAATAATCTAATGGACGACGACGATATTGACAGGCAAAGACGAGCTCTCAGTGTGAAAGCGAATATGCTGTGTAGAAAGTTTCGTCTTTGTAGCACCACTGTAAAAAGAAGGCTCTTGCTTGCCTTCTGTGCAACGTTATATACATGTGAACTCTGGACAAATTATAAAAAGAGCAGCATAGAAAAACTTTGCATACAATATAACAATGCCTTCCGTATGATGTTTGGCCTTCCCAGATATTGCAGCACTTCCGGTATGTTCACTGACTCCAGCATCCAGCATCGATGCACACTGAAGAAAGATACTGGCCCCGCATAATTGACTTGCCATCGCTTGCTAATATACGATATTTTACGATATATTTCTTTTAATACTTTTAATACTTATAATACTTCTCCTCTATTTACATGATTTTCTTATTTCTCTTTTGTTTTATATAATATTTTTAATGTGTGTACCTACTTTTATATGGAATGTGTGGGATTGCACGAACCTCCCCACATTCTGGAATAAAGTTATATTTATTTATTTATTTATAAATTTCCATTACAGTTTTGACTGGCGTTATGAATGCAACTGTGTATATGTATATATAGATAAATAAATAATAAAAAAATATGTAATTTCAGGAGTAACATTCCGAAGCTACGCATCGACTTGGGGCTCACCCTCCCGAGAATAGAGATCACCGGCCAGTACGAGGTGGTCGGCAACGTCCTCCTCTTCCCGGTCAAGTCTCAGGGTGACTTCTGGGCGGCTTTCGGTCAGTCAAGTTCATGGTGCCCCGCATCAAACTATAAACTTATATGTGTTATGGTTGCAGTGGCACACAAACAGTTCATGGTTTATTTAGTTACCGCATCTTTAATTCACCGTTCACTTTGATAATACAGGGTGTAACAGAGCTAGTCCACAACACTTTACAGGTGGATTCCTGCCTTGATTATCAGTCGAAAATGTTCAAGCAACAATGACCTATTTATTATCAATAGTTAAGGTGATATGCGACATCAAATTTTGCATTTTTTTTTTGCAAATTGTTGAACTATCATTACAGTAACTTATATCTAATATGAAAAATTTATTCCCTTAAAGAGGCCCCATTACACGAATTTCGTATTTGCTCTCGATTTTGCTAAATTTATTAAATCATTTTGCAAAACCCATAGCTAAACAGGCTTTTAATCAATTTTATTATGATAGATCCATTTACTCTTGAAGCATTTCCTTAAAAAAATATGAACAAATGTATTTTTATAATATCAAAAAAATTATAACCCCAAAATACTATTTGAGTTTTCATGCAATAGCAATTGGTACACTTAATCTCGTATATTTTTAAATAAAGACCAAATGTTTTATTTACAAATTGATTTATACAGTTTGAAGAAGTGGTGCTATTCAGACATTAATATTTTTCGACAAGTTGTTAAATATATCGTTTTAAAAAATTACAAAATTAAACATTCTTTTTCCTATATTGCAGTATCCAAAAACCATTAAAATATCGATTATTTTAATTAAATTTTACATGCGTACTAAGAAAATTTCATTATCATTAATATAAAAATATTCAAAAAATTATATCTCATACTCAAGAAGTCGAATTAATTAAATCGTATAGTCTGAAATGCGCCAGCTCGCCGCCGCCGGGCGCGCGACATCCACAACAGACTATACTACTTATTATACATGTTATCCCGGAGAAAAAAATTATTCTAGAAACATGTAGAAATTTTTATTTTTTATTTACGCTTCAACAGGCCAAAAGGTCCAATTACAAAAGTGAAACATATCACAAAACAGCCAGACTTGAGTGAATCACATAGATTAATCGAGACCTCACCGGGGATCGAACCCGGAACTCTTGGTGTGAGAAGCAAGTGTCATACACTGGGCTACGAGGGCCACACTTTCTTTCTTTCTTTAATTTTATCTAATAAAGCAGTGTAAACAAAGTTATTAGTCTTTAATTAATTAACTATGTCACCATTTTAAGGCATTTTTTTTACTTTATTTGAAACAGGAATAGAGGGCGTCCGCAAAAGACCTGGCACGATCAGGTACTACAAGTATTTGAGGATGGCCCTGTTAAAAGCCGCAACAACCGTAGAACGTGTATGAGAAGATGTATGAATGTGGCCGAAGCAAAAGTGGTGTGCCAGGATAGAAGAGTGTGGCGTTCAATCCTCTCTGCCTACCCCTGCGGAGAAACGGCGTGATGGTTAGTTAGTTAGTTAGTTAGTTAAAAACTTGTTCCTTTCATATTTTTTGTAAAAAGTAGGTACTAACAAGTAATTGTTTATGTCGTTCATATTTAACTGTGATCATTAAGGCTTGTCATTACATCACTACTTTCTGCGCTTTTATAATGTAATATTGATAATGTTAAAACCTACTTGTGTAAAATGAATAATGCTGACACTAAACATGCAGGCGATGTATCGGCCATTGGCAGGATATTTGGGAAGGAGGTCTCCAGAAACGACGTGAAGTACATGATGATCGACAAGCTGCTGGTGGACTTCAAGCTGAAGAAGTCCAGGTTCAAGATCAAAGACAATGTGAACCATGGAAATGTAATTGGTGAGCTAAATACTTTAAATTTTAAGGTTATACACATCTTTATAGAGTAGAACCTCGTTATTTCGAAATTCAAGGGACCCAAAAAAACATTTCGTATTATGCGGAACCCTGTTAAATCAAAATTTAAGATAAAAAAATTCGATACGATTGCAAAAATTGCCAGAAATCATAAAACTCATAAAAAGTCATTATTTTGTGAAAACGTATTTTTGCATATTTCAAGAAATCATTTCGAAAAGGCAACATATTTTTTTTAAATTTAATTTTTGTTTTTTATCTACTAGATAAAAAACAAAAATTCAAAGAACTACTTAACGAGTTTTTGACGGGAGCTGACGAACTAAAAGAGCGAATTAGTTCACTAAAGAGCTGCAAACTAAATCGAGCGTTCCCTGTCGCGAACTACTTCGCACAAGACTACCCCCTTCGGCATCAAATAAACTGTCAACATAATTGGTTTCTTTAAGGCTTGTAGCTTGTTGGTCTTGTGGTTAGGACACTGGCCTCGTGATCCAAAGGTTGCGGGTTCGAACCTCACTCCAGACTAGCAAGCTAGTCCTATTTTCATAGCACAAGCGTTTAGCTTAGTTTGAAAATAGTAAGAATATTGATGTGACGTATTCAGTGTTCACATAAATTTTAAATAAATAAAAAAAAAAGGAAAGAAGAAAGGAGTTAAAAATTTAAATAATTTTCAGGCATATTCTAGTGTAATATTATTAAATAATGAAGTGTAATATTAATAATATGTTATGTTAATAATGTCATATACACATAAAAAGAATATTGCTTTAAACACTCCAAATCAAAAATATAGATATCTCATACCAACAGCGACATCTGTACTAGTTTATGAGAATGACAAATTTTCAAAACACAGAGGGCGGTAATAAAAATACAACTCATGGAATAAGGTGTGCCAAGTCAAGATATATACAACTTTCAAAAATTTTATAGATGTAGTAGTCTATCATGGATGGCATTGTGAACATTATATTGTGTAAACTGATCACTTAAGCCAGCCGTATGATAGGTCGTAAGCCCTTTGAACATCCCAAATGACTTCGGTACCTACTTTTTCATATGAATAAAAAATGGCTTTGTCTCTACGAAACATCTTTAATATATATCTTGGTTTCTTTAAACATACTCTTATCTTTTTACTCCCTTTATATTAACTCGTGGCGTCTGCTTGCTTGCCGACTTGCCGTCAACAAAAACTTTGGATCGATTTTTGACCCTTTTCCCGTGATCCAATCGAGCTGAAACTTGGCAAGTAGACTCGTGGCGACGATCAAGAAGATCTATCAAATTTTCGTTAAAAAAAAATAATAATTATAGTATGATTTCGGATTTTTAGAAATTTTATTAGTTTTTTCAAATTGGAATCATTAGAAAAGTTTGATTAGCAACGGCCGGCGGCCCGATAAATCGCGGAATATTTTCTAAATTTGAATTACTCCGTCGGTATACATAATAGGTGCTTCACTACGAATGTCGAAAATCTAAATTGACTGACAAATGTTTTTAGAATTTAATCTTCAAAGCATGAAGTGTCTTATCAAAGCTCAAAACATCTGACATTTTAGAAATATATTAAATTACTGTAAGTTTAAGGTTATGTTATATGTTTTAATTCGTCTTTAATTGTTGTTATATTTTACAAAGAAAGGGAGTATAATAAAAACTTGGTTTTCATGGGTTACTTCTTTTCTCTTATTTTTGTTGCTCATTGTTTCCTATAATCAGATACAAACCTATATTTAAGAAACCTCTTTTAAACTCTTATGGCTGCACATTTGTACACGTAACATTACTTGAGTAAATCCTAATCAACATTCGACACATTTAATAATTCCAGGCGAGGCGATGAACCAGTTCCTAAACAACAACGCCAATGAAATCATTGAAGAAATGAAGCCAGCCGCCGCGCAGAGCATCTCCAAACACTTCAAACTGCTACTCAACAGTGCCTTCGTAAAGATACCCATCGATGTCTGGCTCAAGCCTTAAACCAAATACGCATCACCTCTTAATTTATCTGAGTGTTACTACTACTTTTATAACAAGTCAATAATTCACTTTACAAATGTTCACCTAACCACTGAAGCAAATCTTTTTATAAACTTGTCCAACCTTTAGTGGTTTTAAACGAGAATTATTATTTTTTACTATCTGACCTCTGTACAACATTTTCAGAAGTAAGATGTTAGTATTAAAATGTGAATTATTTAGAATGTGTACAAATAAATATTTCTAATGTTTTAAATACATGTATTTTTGTGTTGTTAAGAAATAACTGTGATAAGGTTTTTTTATATTTTTAATTTGAAATGTATAAAATAAGTTATTTAGATTGCAATATTATTTTTATTAATTTTAAATTATAATTATCACAATCTGAATAAAAATTACTGTATTTTAATTTCCGACTTGTATTAATTTAATCAAACTTAATTCTATAAAAAACAATAATGCAAATATTTTTCCTTTGAACATTGAATGAAGAAAGAAAAATATATGACGCAGGTGTTGATAGCACCTGAAAGAGGGGTTTACCGCGTCAGACGTGGCATGACCAGATTAAACAGATACTGGAGTACGGTCCTGTTGGGAGCCTCAACAATCATCAAGCTTGTATGCAAAGATGTACGAATGCGGATGAAGCGAGAGTTGTGTCAGGACAGAAGAGTGCGGCACTCTATCCTCTCTGCCTACCCCCGCACAGAAACAATGTGATAGTTAGTAAGTAAGTAACAAACAAGCTCTTATAAAATGTACAGTTTTTATTTAGTATCATAAAAAATATTAAAAACAATCATAAAGAGAATATTAGTTATATTATGTACATAATGTTTTGGCAATTTTCAAAATATCTAACAAAAATCATTTATCTCAAAAAATATTTCCAGTTTTTAAATATGAATACGCGATGAAAGCGAGCACAGACGTGAGCAGCACTACGCTCACGGACGTGTAACCTATATTCCTTCTGACGCTTGCAAAGTGCCACCATAATATTTCCTCCAGCGTGCGAGTTGTGATGCTAACGTAGGGAAGAATCGTAGCCAGGTCCTCAAATGTTACTGCCTAAAATAAATATTTATTAAAGTAATAACATAATTAAATAACCAGTGGTCTCTATCATTATTTAAAAAATTCCTGTAAATATTATTCAAATTTATTGAATAAAACATGTGTACATTTAACTCATACATCCTCAGTCACACATTCTGCCATCCTAAGGGCCGGTTGTTTCAAGTTGGATTAAAGTAAGCGTTCTTTTAAAGCGTAGATTTTTACGTTCTCCACCAATCAGACGATCCGTTTTCGTAAAAATCTATGCTTTAATCGACCGCTTACTTTGATCGAACTTGAAACAACCGGGCCTAAGAAGAAAGAGCGCAACTGTCAATTATATTAAAAATTAATTAAATATGTACACCAATGGATTTATAAAGAAAAGGCGCATACGATCAATTTTTTCATTTCTGTAAATGGGATATATTTAATTATTCTTAAGAATTTGAAGCAATTGAAGATCCAAAATGAAATGTTTTGGAGTTGCGAAGATGTACATATTTATGTAAGACGAGAAAGATTGCATCTATCAACGAAGAATAAATTTTAGAAATTATTATAGTGTTGTTTAAATAAATTTGTTTTAAAAAATTTATTCTTAATTATTGTTCGCGTACAGAATACGCGAAGATATGATGCGCAGGTCTCCCGTACTCGACTCGCAGAACCAACCAAAGCTGTACAGTGGTAATCGTAAACCCGCTGACAGTGGTTGTTCTAAAAATTCACAAAAGTGAATTATCCGGTTGCAGGTAGTCCAGTTGAGGTTCCAAAATCCAAAAACAGTAGGTAGAGCAGAGGTCAGAGGTGTTGAATGAAAGTCAGGTGAAGTGGTCCAGACGGCGCATAAAGCACAGAACGGAATGAATCTGTACGCCAACGGAAGTTTAATTTATACACAAAGTTAATACCTCCCGGCTTATTTCCGGGAGCCAATCACAGAGAGTTTTTAACCCGCGTTCGCGCACGCGAAATTGTCTAAAAAATAGCTCGGAAAGTTTTATTTACAGAATTCAAAAATTATTTAGAATTTTTACGCCACCCCACCGGGGTTTTTATCACGTCATTTACATGGTGCTATGTATTGCTTATAGCATGACGTAATTGCCTGGACCCGCAAGACCGAAGTTAATTTTTTATTAAAAAATATATACCGATCGCAGCGGTATTTGCTCAGAAAAATTTCACAATTAAATTTATCACAATTGTTAACTAAGGTTTATACATGTTTGATAATGCAGTTTACACAGAGCACACATGGGTGTAATTTTTGATATCAGTTTTAGTTATGTACAATAAAATTTCAGTCACTTATAAATATTTCAAAGTGGGTCGCAAAAAGTTAATTTTCATTTATTTTTCAGGTGCGCCCCTGACAAGGTAGGTATGTAAAAACATGTAAAATGGATAGGTTCTTATACAAGGAATTCAACAAAAAATGTTTTAAGTTGATCCCACTGTTGTAGCGTCCGTAGGACAGTTTTGACTGAAAAATGACCCTTATTGTCATTGGATCACTGTTGACAGTGGTTACGTAAAAAATTTTACTTTTTTATTTACACGATTTTCTTTCAGATTTTAGTCTAAATGACTTTGTTTAGCAAAAATATTATGGTTTAATACCAATCTTACCAACCAAAAAAAGAAAGGAAAATAAAATTATGAAAATTATAAATCTAAACCTATAAAAGAAGTTTAGAGGCTTACAGCATATAAACCATGTAAATAAGGAAATTTCACCCAAATCCTTTGGCGAAGATTGCACGTAGGTACATGGTACACGTGTATTTTGCTCATGCTTTATAATATTAAATGAGAGATTATATAACGTGAAGATCGAGTATTCATCATTCATCAGAAGCTCAACGAATACTCAAAATTTTACTGTGCAATGAGTAAAAAATGAAGAGATTATTGACTTTATTTTTTTTTAAAACTTCCCTTTCTGTAGAATCTTTAGGAAAAAACGTCTTTCGAAGACGTAAAATGTCCTTCAATATATCGTTTTTTCAGAGTTTATATATGATTCTTCTAAGTCGGGATATGTGCAATGTTCTATATTTATAAGAAGATTTGTCAACCACACATATTATTTAAGAAAAGGCATTCTATCTACCTGGAGTATTCCCCGCAGAATACATTAGAAGAAAATAGATGATATTCGAAAAGTCATCCAATACATACCATCAAAACATTTCATTCTTTACCATGAAATATTAAAATGGCCAACAAATGATGTAGAAATATATTTATGTATATGAAGTAACCAGATCTATACGATTCTCATTGTCACTTGCATTTTATAAATATATATATTTTAACCTAATGATGTATTTTATTTCAATAGAAACTCATAAAATTGTCACCCACTTCATGCATTTCGAAAACGTTACAAGTCCGCATAATAAAAAGTGAATTTAATCAAAATATATCACACTTGAAAAAGATTTTTTTTTCATTTGAATGCAAGAGTTAATACAGTAGCCGGCAAACATCTTGAAATTTTACTGCGTAGTGGGGGGAAGTTTGCGCATGTACCATTCCACCAAAGAGACCCAAATTTTGTCTTCTGCGCATTCCCCCACTACGCCAAAGAATTTCAAGAAGTTTGCCGGCAACTGTACCTACCATATAATATACATAACATGAAAATTTTTCTTTATAAATTTTACAGGAGATATATTTTTCACTCTCCTGAACAATTACCAAAGTGTGCCTCGTAACGTTTTCGAAATACACCATTCAATTGCATATCGACAACTGGTTTTTAAAAATAAGTTTAAACAAAATGATTATTATAAATGTTTAGTCATGCCTGCGGTCTCAGCGCGTACAAGATATTGACGTAGGCCTTGTATCCGGAGATGAGCGCAGCATCTAGATCGCAGTCATTGTAGAGATCCAGACAGGACCAGTCTACTCTCCTCAGTTTACCATCAAACATTTGCAGCTTTAGTAAACCTACATTAAAAGAATTCTATATTAGATCATCATTTTCAAGTATGTAATTCTATTTGAAATATGTATGTGCAATGATACCTTCATTGCTCATATATTTCATTAATTATGTTTATTATATTAGATAATTAGCGAAGTTTGTTGTATTTTGAAATGAATATGTACATATACTGAATGTAGTGGAGATGAGATCCCTTAGATATGGTATGGCAAATCCGTTTATGATAGAGTAAAGAATGAAGATATCAGGAATGAATATAAAGCTGATATTAACATAATTAAAAAAGGATCACTCAGATTTGAGTGGATGAATGAGGAAAGAATGGTAAGAAAGATATATGTATAATGCAAGTGTTGATGGCGCCAGAAAGAGAGAGCGATCGTGGAAGACGTGGCCTGACCAGATTAGCCAGATTCTGGAAGATGATCCTATTAGAAGCCTCAACAACTGGCGAGCTTGCATGGGAAGATGTATGAATGTGGATGAGGTGAGAGTTGTATGTCAGAACAGAAAAGTGTGGCGCTCTATCCTCTCTGCCTATCCCCACGGTGAAACGGCGTGATGGTAAGTAAGCAATACGCTTTCTATGAATACATTCGTAATTGATTTTTTAACATCACCCATGCATCATCACACTGTTTTAAAGTTTAAAACAATTTTTTTTATCTTCATTTTCTTACTATAAAAAATATAATTCATTAAACCATCCTTCTTAGTCGCCATGTTAAATAATAATGTGACATTTTATTCCGACGCCTAATGTCAGAGTTGAATCTGCCGACTAAAATTAATAAACTTGAAATCGGAACATTTTTTCATATTAATATTGATTAATCTTGAAGCTACATAGGCATTAATAATGGAAAATCATTCATTTTAATCGAAATAATGACCAAATCATGTTGAAAATGGTTTAATAATGTATAGTCATCCACTTGAAAAATCAATTACAAGATTCCACCACAACAAACAAACAGACAAAGAGAGTTAAATAAAAAGAGTGTGAAAATAAACTAAATAGCTCACCAGTAAAATCTCCCACAGAGGGGATTTCAATATAGGCATGTTCCTCCGTCCGATATCTCAAAGGAGCCCCTGCTTCCCGGCCAAAACATTTGCTTAGCTGGGCTAACACCCTCTCTTTTCCATCGGTGTTCGTAGCATTAGAGTTTTCTATAATGCAAACAAAAAATACTCAACCACCTTTGAAAACAAATTTGCCGAATTTCGGTATGTACATTTAGAAAAAGGTAAAATAATCCTCGTAACTTTAAATATTTCTGTGTTGACTAGCTCTGTAGGTTTGCGTGACGCTAAGTAGCCACGCAGGAAGGATGGATGGATGGAAAGGAGGGAATTAAAGCGATGGGGGTAATAAAGAGGCGAGGGAACAAAAGTACGAAATGGACTGTAGAATTTAAAATATGTATGTTTTATTTTAACTTTGTAATACACACACACACACACAATATGAGTTATTAAATTACTACTATAGTTTCAAGAGGAGCAGTCTCTCTCAGTATAGAGAGACGGACTGCTCCTCTCGAAACCATAGTACAGTAAAACCTCGTTAATTCAAAATTCAAGGGACCCGAAAAATAAATTTCGAATTATAGAGGCCCCCCCGTTAATTCGAAATTTTATGTGCAAAAAAAATCACAGTGCGATTGTGAAACTTGCCAAAAATATAAAACTCTTGAAAAATCACTTAATTTTGTTAAATTTATGCTTATATTTAAAGAAATCACTTTGAAAACGCAATATTTATTATGTTAATGCAAAGATTTTGACATATTGGTGTTCTCACTAGCGAAATAATCATTTTTTCGATTTCCGTCTCATCTGGATGGATGGCCATATTCAAAAATGTTATACTTGAATTTGTGGAAAGCTTCTTCAATTTTCACACGAGTTTAACTTTTGATTCCGCATTTTTTCCGGCTCATATCCACCACCATAACCACCGGTGGATGGTTGTGGCTGGTTGTGGAGAAAACTTGGCGGGTAGGGAAACTCCCAACAATGACAAATGTTTCTGAGTTCTTCTTTGGTGCTATCCTCGTATCTTCCTCATCTTTTTTCATTGACGTTGTGCAAAATTTGCATTCGTTTGTTGATCTGAAAGTAAATTGTACATTTCAAAAATCAAAGATGAATATATTTGAAATACATAACTATTTTTGAAAAGAATTTAATTTAAATAATATTTATGACACCACACAATAAATACTATACATAAGTTTGAAAATCTAACATCAATAATGGAAATTCGTTGTAGCTATGTGTATTTTTTCTGTTTATCCTTCTAAGAGCCAGTTGTATCAACTAGGTTTATATAATAATAATAATAGTTCGTTTAAAACATTAGCGTTAGATTTTTACGAAACCGGGTTGTATGATTGGTGAAAAATGCAGAAATCTGTGCTTTAAACGAAAGATTATATAACTTAAAATTAACGAGGAGGGTGGAGTGTAGGCGGAGTAAATAGAAATGCGGGGGGATGGTGAGGGAATAATTAAGCAATTGGTTATGTCAGATTTATTTTATAATTGGGAAAATATATTCTTAACATTTTCCCAACGTAACATAATATAACAACGGAAAATATATTCTTAACAAAACCTGACATAATCAATCGCTTAATTATTCCCCACAACCCCCTCCCCCCACATCTATTTACTCTGCCTACATTCCACCCCCTTGTTAATTTTAAGTCTATATAATGTTCATTTAATCAATATATATATATATATATATGTTAGTTCTAACTACTTTTGACGGTGAGCTCCGGACCCAAACGGTTGTATGCTTTTTGAAGAAGCAGCTCATCGACAAGGCGCCCTGAAGATGAACAGTGAGATCTGTTCGAAACGTCGGCAGACGACTGGTCCTGACGACCAGAATTTGACGCAGGTTACCCCCAAAGTAGTTAGAACTAACACATATTGTACCCGTGAAAGCCTTCGATTTAACATATATATATATATAAAGAAACCCATGTTTCCCTACCCGCCAAGTTTTCTCCACAACCAGCCACAACCACGCACCGGTGGTTATAGCTCTTGGTGTCACATCGAAAATATGCGAGTTTGGTGGGGGAGGCTGTGCGTGGATGGGAGTGAGTGACGAAAATGTGCTTTCTAGCACATTGTTTTGTTATTGGAAGGCCGCAAATGCTTCAGATTGTTTCAAAATAGGCGCGCCAACTGTGTCAATGAGTCCAGAAGGTTCCGGAAAAACCTGCTCTAGAAAATTCTGTAAGGTTCTAAACTGAGTGGCAGAATGTGTCGATGTGTCTAGAAGGTTCCTGTACATTCGACAAATTTCTTGAAAGTTCTGGAAGGAGAATGTTCTAAAAGTTTCGCGAAAATTCTATGATGATCCAAATAATGTACTAAAAATCTACGCGTGCGAAGCCGCGCGGGCAGCTAGTTTAGTATATGTTGTATCTTCTGAGGAAGGAAACTTTGTTCCCGTAACGTGTAGAGGTGTTTTATTCACATTGAATAAAGAAATATGTATTTAGTAGTGTATATCAAGTTGTGTTTCATTAAATTATAAAAATTCTTAAATTTCAAACCTCCACTTTTATTCAATTCATATAACAGAACAAATTTAATATAACTCGAGATACCTGATGGGTCCAGCTAAGCTGAACATTTCTCCGCTGTAGCCATTTTCCCTCCAAAATGGTTCAGAATATTCTGCAGTAAAAGTTGTTCTCGATCCGTGGAAGGTTCTGGACAACAACTCCAGATCATCGTCCTCACTCAAGAGCTCCCGGTCTATCTGTATCTCTGTTGGCACATACATACACATGTAAATCGTGAAATGATTTCAAAAGCTGTATTATATGTTAAAATTTATAATGAAATGTGAATATCATATAGTAATATAATTGTGTGAGTATGCACCTTGTTCCTACAGACAAACTGTATACATATGCCTTAAGATAATATTGATACAAATTGAAATAAAATAATATAAAAAAACTGTTTTTTCGCCTTACAATAATTTTACGTCTTTACCCTTTAATTGAGATGGCTTCAGGGCGATGGCCAGGATTCTACACTCAAATTGTCCTTTTTTCTGGTCCGTATCAATGCAGATATGTTCATCCCTACTCCTTAGAGCGGTTATCTTGTGCGAATCCGACTTCACCAGCTTTAGTCCACAGCTGTGACGTATCCTGGTTTTCTTTCTCGCCCACAAGTAAAACAATACAGACACCTGTGAGAAAATACATATATCATACACACATAGACATACAAAATACACATACATACAATATCCAGCAATGATGAGCTCATAATCACAAACTGTGAGTCAATCACTGATATCTGAATCGCAATCATAATTGTGATTTTACATGACCTGAAAATATCATAATACTACTCTGAAAATATTCTGATCTAAAATACATAAATATTTAATAAATAATAAAAAAATGTATATGGTTTGCTATATCGTGCCCTTGAATAAACAAAGTATCATTTCATGCGTATTTAGATGCTAACATAAGTAGTGAATGTTTTTTTTAATTTTAAAATACGCGCGAAAATTAGTGGAGGTTATAATGCTCTACAAGAAATTGTGTTTGCTTTTATGTTATATTACTATTATGTTTCATTTGAGGGTTAGTAAGTTTTTAAAAAGAAAACTAGCCCCATAGAGAGAGCTTATTTTGTCATTTTGAATTCATTTTTATTATGTGTAAAATGATTAAATATTATTATTCAAAACATGTGCGGTCTGAGTACTGCAAAATATTTAAATATTTATATATAAAAAAAAAGTCGCCACAATCATGCAGCCACACTGTTAATGGTAGATTATCGTGCTGCCACATACGTGTGGCCACACTACTCTGGGGGTTAAAGTGGAATGTCGAGTCAATAAAAGTGAGCGCTTTCTACATCTCACTTGAATTCCTTGATTTCTTTGAATCAAGACCAAATGGTTTTTATTACAGAGGCATCGAAAAACTTGTAGAATGTTGGCAAGAAATTGTAAATAATAAAGAATACATTATCGAATAATTTGTTGTAAGTTTTTTTGTTGTTGTGTCCTCTTCATTTGAAAAATTGACAATTTACGTTAACACCGTTATTGGTTTTTTTTAACTATTATTTTTATCTTCAAAGTTTTGAGTATTGGTTCCTTGATTTCTTTAGC
>JADDOH010014719.1:0-25413 GCA_016648135.1 Agrypnia vestita | reverse complement strand
AAAAAAATGGTAATCTGTTGGGGCAAGGTCCGCAGAGTACGGTGGATGTCTTAGACATTCCAATTGAAGCTCCTCTAATTTGGTAGCCGTCTGTTGTGCAGTGTGTGGCCTAGCGTTATCATGAAGCAGCAGTGGCCTAGAGCGATTAACCAGCCTCGGTTGTTTAGCAGCTAGCTTTTCCATCATGGTTTGCAGTTGTTGACAATAGACATCTGCCGTAATCGTCTGGCCAGATTTAAGAAAGCTGTAGTGAACGACACCAGCACTAGTCCACCAAACGCTCACAAGTAACTTTTTTGGAGTCAATTTTCGCTTGGGGCATGGTTTGGCTGGTTCGGCAGGGTTCAGCCATTGCGATGAGCTCTTCCGATTATCGTACAGGATCCACTTTTTATCACAGGTAATGATTCGATTTAAAATCCCTTCATTATTGTGCCGGTTGAGTAATGTAACGCAGCAGTCAACGCGCGTTTGTTGATTTGCTTCACTCAATTCGTGAGGTACCCACCTTTCAAGCTTTTTCACCTTACCAATTTGCTTCAAGTGGATTAAAACAGTTTTATCACTAACACCGCAGCCTGCAGCTAACTCGGATGTGGTTTGCGATGTATCCGCTTCCACAATAGCCTTCAATTCTTCATTATCAACTTTGGTCTCCGGCCGTCCACGGTGCTTGTTCTGCAGGTCGAAATTTCCAGAACGAAAACGTTGGAACCAAAAACGCACTGTGTTTTCTTTTGCGGCACCGTCGCCATACACATCATTAATCCTTAGAGCCGTTTCTGCAGCACTGGTGCCACGGTGGAACTCGTACTCGTAAATAACGCGATATTTCAAGTTTTTCATTTTGTAAAATGAGTGACGCAAAGAAAAAAACAATTGAGGAAAAAACAAATGAATTATAATTTTCAAAACATAAATACATGAGTACATAGCTGTATAAATTTGGATTTGGAATTCCTAACCAAAGAGAAGATATTTGAGATCAAATTTGCCAGTACGGCAAAACGCCAATTTCATATGTAAGGACCTAATATTTAATATTGATCTTTAGCACCAATACTAATTTATTTTGCCTCCTTTCGTCAGACAAACGAAGAAAATATGAATTAGATGTCATAAAATATATTAATTTTAAAAACATATTTGATATAATGAATGAAAGCATGTTTGAAATTTTTAATATCGGTTATCGTCCTTGTTTCAATTAGCAGATCATAAAAATATTCATTCTAATTAATCTAGTGGTAGGTACCTATATTTTATTCAATGAGGGAACCGAAAAAATTATTTTCGTTTTGCTTTTGCAGAATTGAAGTTTCTGTAATTACAGTTTCTTCAAAATCAGAACAGTTTGTAATATTTTTATTATGTAAATTGTGGGATATAAACGCAGACATCAATATAAAAAAAACGAATGCAATAATGGAGGATTATTAATTTATAATGTACTGAATCCGAGATTTTATAGGAATAAAGCCTTTAAATTTATAGGAAACATGATTTTGGAAGGGATAGATACATAAAATCTAGAATTCAGTACATTTTTAATTAGCAATCCTCGGTGACTGCATTCAAAATATTTTTTAATTTTTTGAATATTGCTGCCTCTGCTTTTATATCCCACAATTAATTTATTATCGCATCACCAAAAGCGTGAAATCTTCCAAACCACAGGGAAGAGAGACTGAAAACATTTTTTGCGATATCAATGGAACTTTTCTAAGGCCTGAATACATTAATGATTTAAAGGCTTTAAACCATCTAAGTATTGACTCTGTATTCGGGCCTACGTTAGTTCGAGTTTTCCATAAAAGAAACATCCGTTTGGAGCCAAGTTCTTACGAGGAATACTTCCTATTTCCCATCCGTAATAGTACGTTCCTTCGTAAACTATCGAACTTCCTGACACCTGAAGTTAAAAGCATTCTTACTCAATTTGCAGCGGCGGAAGAGAGAGACGCTGATACTAATTAATTCACGAATTTATTCAATTAATGCGCTCGAGCTCACCGACCATAACAGGCCGTAATTAAGTACGTCTCGTGCCATATCGCGGGGGCTATTCTTCGCTTCTGCTTTACCAAAGTGAAATGCAGCTTTTTGTCACCTCGCGGCTGTCTTAAGCCCTGTATTCACTAGGGGACAAATTGTCCCTCAACAGCACGCGCGGCATAGAGTCTACGTGACGTTGCAACGTCGTGCACTGTTCCGCGACCTCGCGCACAACATAGCGCGGCATTTCTACGTGCCGTGGCAACGTTGCCATGCGCACGGTACCCGAGCGTACTCACTGCAACATTCCGCGGAGCGTCAGTACCACGTGGTATATTTACAAGTGAATACGCATGCGCTGTATCTGTCAAGATGACAATGCGGGGAAACGAAATCGTTCTCGAACTCATCGAGCTATATCGATCGAAGATCGCATAGGATGTCCGTCCTTCTTTCTCTTTGCAGTAAATAATATCGCATTCTCCTCTTTTTTCTCCTCTTACTTTTCGATAAACTCATTAACATAAACAGATACGCGGCTATCATCATAACCTCGTAAGGCGATATATTTCCGCGACGTCTGGAAAACAATAATTATTTGCAAAAAGGACCTTGTTTTTAAATTTGAAATTGCGACCCAAAAAAACATTTCGAATTGCGCGGAACCCCGTTTTCGCCAAACGAGATACCGCAGCTGTCAACATAAGCTCATCGGGTGACATTTCCGCGACAAGATATGCGAGTCCCGGTGTGTACACGTCAAATGGCCGCGTCATTGTCCCCGAAATATGAGCGTAGATGTTGATGCGACATGTCGAGCGGAATGTTTCGCGATTTGTCCCCTAGTGAATACATGGCTTTAGCCGTCCGAGCAAATGTATTCGGCGCTTTGATAAAAGTGAGAGGCGACTGTGCCCCACATGTGTATATCAGTGCAAAATTATATGATACATCGTTGTGATTCTTAATAATAATACAATAGACCTACCACTATAACTTGGCGTGCGAGGGAGGGCGTCCCTGTCGCGTAACAGAAGTTGTCAGGGTGTAAATTTATTACACAATACACAATGTACAGAATGTCCGGTGACCGGTGTCGTATTAATACAGAAATTTGGTCGGGCAGCACTAAAGAAACCATGCAGTAATGGCGGCCGTTCTATCTGTCAAACTGTCAGACGGTAATATCGGTCCATTATTCGCTTTTTGAGCTTCGCAAAACTTTAATACTCCATTGGCAATTGTTCTTGCACCATCCCGGACTGTTTAGGATGTTTTGGACATAGTAATTCGGTGTATATTGGTAATCAAGATGTCACAGCTCCCGACCAAATACAAAATTGAACTAAATGACAGGGCGAGGGGTTACCGCCGGGTGCGGGCGGGGCGGGTTTTAGTTCCAAAGTCGCCGCACGCCAAGTTACGTTGGGCAAGCAATAAGGCCCGGTTGCGCCATCTGAAGTAAATTTTACTCGAGTAAAATTAACCCGAATAGCTTTTTTTACCATCTGTCAAACTGTTTACTGTCAAACCAATAAGGCTAATAGGGTGCTAAAAACCTCAAATACCGCATGTGTCTATGGAATTTGATTTATTTCAGTTTTTTACCACTGGCAATACGTACTTTTGCGGTTCAAAACCAGTTCAAACAAACCACTCTATTCTATTAAACAAACCAAACAATCGTCAAATCATCTCTAAAATAACGCGAAATTAAAAGATTCATTGTAATGTTTACAATACGACAATGACAGCGACAAAATTCAAATGACATGTACCTACGAGTACATGGACAAATGTCACATTTTCAAATCAGCTGTTAGAGGACGGCCATTTTTTTTAAAAACGATTTTACCTTTACCCGCCGCTCTTCTATGTACTTCGGCGAGTAAAATATTTTTTACCGTAGATGGAACAACCCGTTTTAGTACAAAAGTTACTCGAGTAACTTTTTTACCTTTATTTTTACCTTTCTACTTCAGGTGTCCCCCGATAATGGTTTATTTATTTTTCCAACTCTCTCTCTCTCTCTTTCAAGTAGAAACTGGTTGAAACAAACACCGTCATAAATCTACGTTAATTCTTAATTATTATTCTCCTTTATCAAGTGTAGGGATAACAATTGCCAAAAACAGTAACCAAAATATCGAAAACAGTAGACAGCCGATGTAAACATTTTCAGTTGGAAATATCTTCGGGTTACATTACTTGCGACGAGAAGTACAATTCAACAACGGGCTAACCGGTTGACAATTGTACGCGCGGACATCACTGAATAATCTGCAACTGAAGGTAGCCACAATAGGAATGGGACGAGGAACAGGATGTTATCTCACGCACACCAAGAAAGGAAGACGCGAAAGACCTTGAGACCAGAATCGGAAGATGTCTCTCTCAGAGCCTCAACAATCGATGAGCGTGCCTGATTTTTTGAGTTTATATCAGGCCCAAAGTGTGTGGAGTTCTATCCTAACTAACTAACTAACTAACCATCACGCCGTTTCTCCGCAGGGGTAGGCAGAGAAGATTGAACGCCACACTCTTCTGTCCCGGCACACCACTTTTGCTTAGGCCACATTCATACATCTTCTCATACAAGTCCTACGGTTGTTGCGGCTTTTAACAGGGCCATCCTCAAATGTAGTATCTGATCGTGCCAGGTCTTTCGCGGACGCCCTCGATTCCTGTTGCCTTCAACACTCGCCTCATATATTTTCCTAACCATCCTTTCCTCATTCACACGTTCCACGTGACCACACCATCTCAGCACTCCTTTCTTTATTCTATCTAACACACTCCATCCAGCATTGCATTGCAATAGTTCTATCGTAAGCAGAATCCGGAAGGTTTTGGTATCTTCACAGCAGTCGTAGAGATCTTGTGATAATGTTTAAACAAATTGAAAGAGCCTCGATGCTTGTAAGGTAGTTAATTGATACCCTTATATGACGCTTGCCATATTCAAAATAGTTTCCTTTTCGAGCAATGTATATTTATGAATATGGAACCGATGACCTTAATATCTGCATGGATTAAACGATTACTATGTCATGATATGAACACTATAAACGTTGCCACTATATTAAAGTTTTAGGTATTCACGCGCATATGTAGGTACTTGAAAGAAGTAACTTGTCCACATTCATTTTGAAATTTGGATAAAGGCTTCCATGTGACTTCGTTTTTTATTTCGCATTATATCTCATTCGAAAATATTCTTTATGCATCGGTTATTTGTGCGTTTTGAAATGTGACTGGCACATTATTACTTATTTTTATGAGCTTCAATGACAGAATCATTGTAAATCGTAATTGTAAGTGTATTTATTGATGTGTAACATCTTTCCTCTCGCTTTCCTGCAAGCTGTGGCAGTGATTTCGTGAAAAAGGACGGAAATGCGTAACAGGAAATATGACGCACGCAATTTCATTTAACCAAAATGTGCGCGCGGAACACGCGCGATGGGTAAAAAAGCATCGTTTATAAACAAATCAATGCCCAGAAAGTGCCATCACAGCGAATGCGCACACTACCAGCCGACGCTTCTGATTTTGTATATATGTTGCGAGGCAGATGTCAAGCGTGTGGATGTTGTAACTTTGATATATTTTGGCTTATATCTTCGAAACTATCCAATAAATCCTTAATTTTTTTTACATTAATGTAAAAAATAACTATTCTTAATGATTTACATTCTCAAATTTAATGTAATTTATGTGATTATCATTAAATATTTATTCAAAGTTTAAGAACAAACCACGAGAGTCAAAGAATTAAAGGTAAAAGGGGAAACAGTAATGGGGAGAAAGGACAGATCTACTAAGTAAAATGGGAAAGAGACAATTAGAAAAAGAGGAGCAAAAGAAATTTAGCATAAAGGTATGTGATCAATACATCTGCATATAGATATACAAGCTCTGGACAAAAGAAAGAAGACGTATTAAAAAGAAAAAGAAAAAAGGTTTTAAATTCATAGGTTGATCTATTGAATAGATCTGTTGAACAAATTAGACGAGCGATATATAAAAGAGTTTTGCCTGGAGTTGGTATTATAATTTAAAAGACTCAAGGTCTCGACCGATCTAGTGAATCTTCCGGTATCTCTCTGTCTCAGGGAGATGCGTTACAGCAGTGCCGTGCAGTCAATCTCGGAAGAGGCTAATTTGTGAAGAAAAGAAGAAAAGTTTGGTCTGACCGAAGTGTTTATTGTTTGATCTCTTCTATTAATTCCCAGTAAACTTATTTTCACACTAATAAGTGTAACTAAATTGTCGTGTCAAATCAACACATTAACAACTAACGCGTTCACTTTGTGTCACCGAGAGGGCAGATCGAGGAAAAGAGATTTTCAATAGCTGTTCGAAGAATATTTTTTCTTCTTCTGTATGAAGGCTTGAACTTTGTGGTGACATTATTATTAAAATAAAACACAAATTACTTTGTTTTCACCACTATATTAGATTAAAAAATCTACATGCTTCGAGACGAGCTTTGGGAGTCTTGGAGCTCTCGGACAAATTATTATACATAATTCAAATAGGGACGCTGCTATTTATGCC
The DNA here is from genome assembly GCA_016648135.1 of Agrypnia vestita. Classification (NCBI taxonomy): domain Eukaryota; kingdom Metazoa; phylum Arthropoda; class Insecta; order Trichoptera; family Phryganeidae; genus Agrypnia; species Agrypnia vestita. Next base: position 18,858 of record JADDOH010014719.1, on the reverse strand, counting down.
ATTTTGAGAAATGAAAAGTGATTGTTTACCACAACAGCGGAAAAATGTATACCGCAATATTGTATATATGAATACCCAAAATATATGTTTTTCCACAGGAAATTGACAACAGCAACTCTTCCAAGTTTGGCGATTTCAGTAATTTTTAAAAATATTTGTATCTAAATACGGGGCGATATTGTGAAATTGGCGAGCGGTTAGCGCGTAGTTTCCGCTAGACTTGAATTATTCGATTTTTGTGCGTTTAGTGATAACGTTTCGTTTATATTTAAAATAGTTTTAAATAGCGTCGGCGTTCAGCGCTCACGTTCGCGCTTTCAAAGAATCCGCCACACATCGTAGAAGTGTAGGTTCGGAAGCGCCTACTTTGTGCGGGCCGCGGTTGTATTTGTGTATTACGTGACTAGATTGCTACATTCATTCGGTACATCTCTGGGTACATATTATATAGTACCTTTTTGGGAAAGGTAACTTTGGGGGATCAGAAACATTGACCGTCGACAAATGACCGCCTACAATTCATCGCGTTCGCAATTCGTGGCCCGACAACGCACCGTCGCACAGTGATCGGAAAAGACAATCTGAGCGAGCGAAATTATTTTAGTGTTAATTTCTATTCTATACCCATTAAATAATAATAATAAACCAATTTAAAGATATAAAAAATAAAATAAATGTAGTATTGAAAACTTGATTATACCACCTAACCACACTTTATATTTAATTCTAAACTTGTCTTTATGACGTCCACAATTGATCCACTTTCGACGTACTTGTCCACAAAAATTTAGCAAAGTTTTTTTTATTATACCTTGTTGTATTAATCGCCCTTAAAACAGCTTTTTTTACTTCCTTTAGAAAAGTCTCGCTCCTTTAACCATACTTCAAACAGTTTTTTCCTTGGTAATCCGAGAGCTTGAAAATAAATAAATTCTTAATACAGGCGTACCGAAGTGCACTCCGATTGATTTTAAATCTGTAGCCAAGGTTAGAGAATGATAGTTTACAACAATTAGAATCAATACAGGTCAATTCCGGTTTTGGCAGTCTAACGCATGCAGAAAAAATTTACGATATTTTGTTAAAAACAAATCGTGGCTTTGTAGAATATTAATTGAATAAAATTGTGGATTATATTTAAAAAATTTACCTAAGTTTATCGATTCCATAGTTCGAAGAACAAAATTCAAAAATATAAACACACCACTTTGGTACAAACACTCGTATCCTACTGACAATAACTGAACTGTATTTTTTTGCAACAACATGTCACTACATGCTCGACTAGATACGCGGGGTTAATTCTAGGTAATTGACTATTAGTGGGACTTTATTACGCAAGGAACGAAGTTTATTTCGCTGCATATATTTTATTTTTATTACGACTTTCGTTTTTTGAATTTTGCGCGCACAGAATCTAATTTCCAACCTTTGTGCGTCGCGTCGCGTCGAGGCAATTCAGCGCCTCAATAGGAAGATTATTATAATGGGTACAGCGAAAACAAAAATGCCGCCAGAAGCCAGAAGGCGGTTAAGTGTCGGCGATGAATGTTCCTGCGCTAGGCGAATTAAGGTTGAAACACACTACTAAAACGCGACGCCATGCCACGCCATCCGACGCATGTCAGTACTAATAAATCTCCTATATTTAATATGTTCAGATACAAATAGACATGTGATAAAACGCAACCCCACGCGGTAACATCCAGTCGATGCAGATCGGCGTGTTGCCGGTAGAGGGCACACACGCTACCCGACGCATCGCACATAAAGCCATTTAAAACTTAAAATTGCGTCTCATTCATCCGAAAATATAAATGATATCTAACTATCTTGAATTTTCTTCAATTTTCTATAAAGAGTATTCTATTTTCTATAAAGGGTATATATTTATATAAGGGTACAATTCACCATACGTAACTCTATCTTGATTTATTTCATGAATGCAGCATCATCTACGTCTAATACGTATTTTTTATTCAACTGTTTCTGTACAAAATATATCCCTAAAATCTGCAATAAATCTTTCTCAAAATCATCAACCAGCTCGTCTTTAAATAGTAAATCCATGGCCACGTCAATACACTTCCGTCCTTCTATGATCCTAGCAAAGCTGTTGTAGCATCACGTGTTGTACATGTGCACGATTCGCATCAAGTGTCGACACGTCATGTCGCGTCGCGTTTTAGTAGTATATTTCAACCTTTATATAGTTACACGTACGGATATATCAGATCTGGTTCTGGAACGGCAGTAGGGTGAGATGTCATAAGTAACAACGAATGGGGACCCACCACTTTCCCAGGGCCGTTCTATGATCCGACGGCTCCCATATCGGCCCTACTCTTGCGTCGCCAGGTTGACATTTTTCTTATTTAAAGCCATCCCCGTGCGGCGCCCGTGTATAGGGCGAATGCCGTAAGGTTCTGGCAGCAAAAAACCCATTCGCTGTCCCCTCCACCAAGAACTTTCTTTATTAAATCAAATACAAATACAAGAAAATTAAAAGCATATAAAAGAAATAGATTTGTGCAGCGGCATAAAAATCAGAAGTAGAAAAACAAAAGCAAAGAAAAATAGAAATAAAATCAGGTTAAATACAAAATCAAAATAAAAAGAAGATAGCAAAATAGTAACATGCTCGATGCTGAATGACGCGAGAGAGGATATGCTAAGCGAGTTGGAAGGAGTGGGGCATCGTTCACCTAGGAACGATGACCTCATTAAAAAAGGTAATAATCTCAGACTCTTTCGAGCCTATGCCCGGACGTGGATGTCGCGCTGGGATCTGCTTCTTGGGTGAGCTATCTGCTATGACCGTGGATCCTGCGGGCGTCAAGAACTGAACTCCTATCCTTTTGTATGCGTCCCTCCCTGTTGGGAGTGTCGTTTAAATCCAAAAAACCCACATATCCACTGTCCCTTCCACCAGATCCTTCTCTCCAACTTCTTGTGTGACGGCTCCACTGTCGTATGCTTTGTGTATCACTACTCTGCTTCTTTTCTAACCTGTTTTTATATCTTAATTTTCTTTTCTTGGATAATTTATGATACTATTTTGTTGCTATTTTTGCTTATGAATTTAACCTGTTTTCTTCCTCGCTTATGTCATAAGTAACAGTGTCCCTTTGTACGGTTCAATTGATTCACATCGCCAGAATTTAAAAAGCCGTTATTTTAATTATAATTGCACGTGGGCCCCGCCGCCGGCCGTAAGGCATTCTGTTAATTGCGTGACAAATGATGTTTGTCATTAAAGATAATTACTTCTAATTGACGTATTGACAGCACCTAACTATCCCCAATTGTTCGCAATATCGCCGACTGACGGAGAGCGTTATCGCCAAATATACTGAGCGTAATCAGTAAGGCGTCTGATACACATGCTTATTTAGTGGCACGTGAGCATGCGCAGTATCGACTTTGACAGTGGCATGCTTATTAGTGGCATGTGTCATGTGGCATGTGCCACCTAGTGGCATGCTCAAAAATCAACCGCCGGTTGATTTATAAGCATGCCACTGTCATTCACCATAGAGAAGGGGTATCTTTGGAGCATGTGTGAACAGACTTGCTTATTTATGAGCGTGCTTATGTCATTCGCGGGCTTCGCGACTAGTATTATCAATGCGATCTTCTCAGTCCGCGACAGATGAAACAAATATGGCGCGTTGGGGAGATGATAAAACATTACTTTTCGTGACTTATTATAGGAATCACGAATGTCTGTGGAATACTCGGTCACCGTTTGTGTAAAACTATTATCGTGGAAATAAGGTTAGGAAACTTTATTACTGGAAACTAAAATCAAAAATGGCGGAGGGAAACTCGGGACTTTTTTGTTTATTGTACTTGAATTTTCTATTTCAGTTTGCAAAGTTTCCATTTTGAACAAGAGCGTCTCTATTCTATGACAAGAGCATGCCACTAATAAGCATGTGTGTTTGATTGTTAGCTCTGGGCATGCTTATTTATGAGCATGCCACTAATAAGCATGCCAGTAATGAGCAAGTGTGTACAGTTGTTAGGGCATGCTTATTAGTGGCATGCTCATTAGCATGCCAGTAAAGAAGCATGTACAGTTGTTAGGGCATGCTTATTAGTGGCATGCTCATTAGCATGCCACTAAAGAAGCGTGTGTATCTGTACCTTAACGCTGAATCGTAATATCTAACGACTGGGCTTTTGTTCGGTGTCAGGACTCGGGGATTTAAAAGATGAGGAGAACAGAAAATAACCGCAATATCGCAGTAATAATTGCGAAACGAATCTTAGTTTTGCGGAGAAAGTAATTTTTTATAACCAACATTATATTACGAATAAAATTTCGATTTGTTGCCTGTCATATTACGCTCACCGGTCGAGCGTGTTAGCCTGAAGAATGTTATGCGTTAAAGGTACAGATACACATGCTTATTACTAGCATGCTCATTAGCATGCTCAAAACTAACATGCCCCTAACAACTGTACACACTTGTTCATTATTAGCATGCTTATTTTAAGCATGCTCATAAATAAGTATGCTCAAAGCTAACAATCAAAATCACACATCCTTATTAGTGGCATGTTCTTGTCATAGAATAGAGACGCTCTTGTTCAAAATGGAGACTTTGCAAACTGAAATAGAAAATTCAAGTGAACCAATAAAACAAAATATTTTTGATTTTAGTTTTTATAATTTTTATTGTAAGATTTGAATCATTCATATCTTTCAAGTTTCATATACATTATTTCTTGCTGTATTATTTTTACATAGCGGTGACCGAGTATTCCACAAACATTCGTGATTCCATTAAGTCACGAAAAGTAATGTTTTATCATCTCCCCAACGCGTCATATTTGTTTCATCTGTCGCGGATTGAGAAGGTCGCATTGATAATCGATACAAGCTGCGAATGACACAAGCATGCTCATAATAAGCAAGCCTGTTCACACATGCTCGAAAGATACCCCTTCTCATGGTGTTCACTTATTTACACTTTTGTTTGTTCATATATGTATATACTTTTTACTTTGCTTTACTTATATTTTTATTCTTATTTACTTTATTTCTTATTTCTTAATTCTTATTTACTTTATATACTTTTTACTCTAAATTACTTTACTTTATTTTTCTTTTATTCTTCTAATTACGTAACCATGAAATTAAATATTTAAACGGAGTCTCAAAGAATGGAATGGCTACTTACCTCAAAACAGGTATTTTTATGTACCTAGCGAGGTAGGTAACGATAAAGGCCTGCATACAAAAAATTGTATATTGTATTTATGGTATCTTATTCATAAACTCTGTAAATATTCTTAACATTAATTATGTTTTGATGCAAGCTGTTACAAAAGTTATTGAGCTAATGAAACTGAAACTGAAAAAAACTGAATGACATTAGCATGCTCATAAATCAACCGGCGGTTGATTTTTAAGCATGCCACTAATGAGCATGCTTATTACTAGCAATATGCGTACACACATGCCACTAATAAGCATGTGTATCAGTACCTTAATGGATTGGACGAACGGTATTATGAAGGATGGTACAATTAGGATGAAAGAATAAAAATTACATATAATAAATTAAGCCTTGTTTCATTTACAGAGTGGAAGTTCATAACTAACTAATTAACTAACTAACCATCACGCCGCGCCGTTTCCCCGCAGGGGTAAGCAGAGAGGATAGAACGACATATTCTTCTATCTTGGTACACCGCTTTTGCTTCGGCTACATTTATACATCTTCGCATGCAAGCTCTACGTTTGTTGAGGCTTTTAATAGGGCCATTCTTCAATATTTGTAGTATTTGATTATGCCAGGTCTTTCGCGGACGTTCTCTATTCCTCGCCCCATATATTTTCTTAACCATCTTTTCCTCGCTCATACGTTCTACATGACCAAACCATCTCAGCACTCCTTTCGTTATTCCGTCTACTACACCACAGCCAGCATTACACTCACTTCAAATTTGTCCATTTCTCAATATATCGACCAAAGATTTTCCACACAAGCCCCTCATTGACCGCATTCAGTCTACTTTCATTCCTTTTTTGCCAATTCCGGGCTTCACTTCATATATCAGAGTTGACTCTAGAATGTCATTATGTACCGCTAGTCTTGCTTTTTTTGACAGATTCTTATTGGCCATAATGGCATTCAGAGCACCATTTACTTTGGTTCCCCACAGTTACTCTCCTTTAGATATCGTTCTCAGTCTTGCTGTCTCTACTAAATACACATCCCAAGTACACAAACTCATTCATGTGTTCTAAGAATTCGTTGTTAACTATTACATCACACTTAGCCATTCTTTCTTCTCTCTCGAACACCATCACTTTCGATTTGCTGACATTCATCATAAACTCACTCTGCATGCATACATCGGACATCATACATACATCATGATTAACACAACAATTATTCCACGGATTTGAATTATATAAGCCTAAGTGAATAATAATAATAATATTTGGATAATTTGTGTAGCGCGGTTTTCGCGAAATACTCACCTCAAGGGCGCTTTACACAGAGAAATTATTATCTTACAAGACAACTTACTGCTAGAAAAGAAAAAACTTATTTACTATTACTTATTCACTAGGTGGCCTACAAGAAGTAGAATTAAAATTGAGTACTATAATAGTTTGTGAGTCCCTGAAAGAATTATGTGTTTTCGCGGAGTGCACAATATGAGTGGAAAACATTAGCTAGCGTTGTTGTGGTCAGATTCTATAGGTTTTTATAGGATTGTCTAAATAAATGCGTCTTAAGTTGTTTTTTGAACAGTGGTAAGCTGTCTGTTTGTCTCAGTTTATTAGGTAGTTTGTTCCATAACTTTGGTCCAGCCACCGCGAAAGCACGATCACCGAAATTAGTTTTGTGGACGCGATTTACTTCAGCTAACCTATTTGTATTAGATGTTGATGCTGAGCGAAGTGTTAGTTGTCTATTGTTTGCGGAGAATGGAATGCAGAAGTCGGTTATGTATTGAGGGGCCATGTTGTGAATAGCCTTAAATATTGTAAGGCAAAGCTTATATTCAATCCTCTCTGGACATCTAAGCCAGTGAAGGTTTTGAAGATGGTTTGAGATGTGCGCAAACTTGGAAACGCCGGTAATGAGTCTTGCGGCGGCATTAAATACAGATTGTAATTTGTTTATTTCCTGCTTCGGGAGATGAGCGTAGATACCATTACAGTACAGTGCTTTCGATGGGCACCACCACCATCTCCAGAGGCAAAATTAGAACTTAGCGCTTAGGCTTATATAACTCAAATCAGTGGAATACAACATTGTGTATAAATTATTATGATAACTAAAATTAAAAATTCTTCAACACATCGAACATCTAAAGAGAAGATTCCGGGATCCTGGAAGAAGGAGACCGTCGAGAAAGGACCTGAGATAAAGGCTCAGTAGAATTTTTCAGTAAAAAATGTCAATGTGTCTAACGGAGAAGGCTATATTTAAGGCTTTCATGGGTAAGAGATAACGAATTATTTTCTGGGGAAACTCGCGTCAATACTCATTCTCCAGGGCCAATCGACGAGTAGTCACATCGAGATTTAAAGTACGTGTGGTGTGTTTTGGAGAAAGGTCTATAAAAAAAAACTTTGCAGGTATTCGCGTTGCAAGGTCAAACAAAATACAAGTTTGTAATCACATCAAATTATGAATTTTCTTCAGTGTGCTGTTTTTAATTTAATGTTAATTTAATGTTTTTCTTACATTTTCACGTATTTGGACTTATGTTAATCTATTTTATTAACTATTTTAAAATTGATTATAGTCAAAAATCATTTAAACTCATAACCTATTTTCAATTTGGTATTTTAGTATACGTTTCGTTAAAGAAATTCCGGAACGTAAAATTAGCGAAACCACCATACCACGTAGACCTCTTTCTAACCAAGAATGATAGTCGAATAACGAACATCGTTAAACTTCTGGGGAAAACATAGTGTAAGGTTAAACAAAAAAGGGCAAAGCCCTTTTAGACAAAGCTAACAAATGCTATTGTTGTTGACAAACAAGTGCTGCGTGACTTAATTAACAATTAAAGCTCAAACATTTTTTAACAGCAGCGATGTCGTAATATTTTATGCGTAGGGGAAATGAGGCTTTTTCGATCATGGAAAATAAGACAGTTCTATAAAACATGTAATAGTAAAACAATAATAGTGTATTCGGCAGTGGCGTGCAGCGCATACAAGCAAAAAAGCTGTGCATTAGTAAAGATTCTGGGAAACAAATGTTAATTAAATAATCCTTATCTTAAGAAAAATTTGATTTAAAATTCTAGACGTAATTCGTCCTACTAGCTATTTTTAGATTTTAAATTAGATAGATAGGCTAGATGTTTTATTTCCGATGTTTCTGTACATAACTTCATGTCAATTCTTAATTTATCTCACTTGTTTGCGCCCAACAAATTTGTTCCATAGATCTAGTCAAGTCGAGAAAAAACTCGTCCTGAACCGTGTATTTTGACTTATCTATAGAGCAGAGATGTGCCGATTATGACTTTGGCCGACTAGCCGACTACCCGATTAGTCGGTCGTAAAAAGGCCGACTAATCGATCGACTAGTCGGCCAAGCCGATCACGGTTTCGGGGGTATTCGGCAATTTCCGTGACGCTTCGTTTGCGCCGCTTGCAAGAGTGTCGGAACGTGTTTTGTTTACTTCGCATTGTTTCTTGATTTTTGCTTTTGCGCGGGTCAGAGCGGTGTTTTTGTGTAAAAAAAATAAAGGCAATACTGTTATTGTACCTATACTGTCATGTCAAAAATAAAGTCTCGTGTACGAATTTTTTTTGACTAATTGTACAATAATTCATTTAAGTACGTTAGAATGATTGTTTTTGTTTTTATGAAGCAATTAATGTTTAGAATTTTTATAAACGTTTTTTTTTCAGTACATCATGTACATGCAATCTTGGTTTAATATTACTTAGTCTGTTAATAAAAAAAAATCCTACTCTTTTATTTAAATAAGAAGAAATATTTATAAATGTTTATTGAATATAAGAATATAATATTATATTATGTTTGTTAATTACGATACTAATTTTGTTTGATAAATGTCATAGATATTTTTTCTTTACAAATAAGTAATATTATAGACAGATTACCAAAAGTAAGAAGCCGGATAGTCGGCGCTCTTTTCCAAATAGTCGCCAACTACAAAAGAGGCTGGATAGTCGGTTTTACCGACTAGTCGCCGACTAGTCGGAACATCCCTACTATAGAGGTCTGCGATTTCTTGTTTTCATGGAATAGCATGTTTCTTCGAAAGGTCCTATGCCAGGTGAGAACTACGCGGAAAAAATAAACTTGCAGAAATGATATTTTTTACAAATTCCACCCAAAACTTTTTGTGTGAATTCTGTTTCTCATTTCTATGGTGAATGTAAATACCATCTGTCAAATCGTAATGATTATTTACGACGACCTCGCCATCGATGATACCATAAAATGTTTGATTTATTTTTGTGAAAAGAAACGTATATCTGAAATTAGTATTATTCCCGATTTAATTATATATAAATCGTTTTGCCATATTACCTTTATACAAAATATTTATTTATTTAGAAAAATCTTGTTTACAATACTTCTTTTATAGTGCAGTTATTTTTGTGGATTGAAGCAACTCAAAAAAGTTCATTACATACGGTTAAAAAGAAAACAAAAAAAGGTAAAAATGTAAGTATACCCTTAAAGGTGTATCCATATATATTTTTATTTTTTTATTTTTAATATAGGTATATAGTCGATCACAGCATAATCTATGTTTATACCCACTGTACGCCACTGGGTGTAATAATAACCATTTCAATTTGCTTAAAAAGATGTAGGTAGAAATAAAGAATGAGATCTGGTTCAGAAATCATCTTGAATTTATTAAGAATGTGGATATCGACGAAAGGCTACTCAAACTAGCTAGGGGAAACATGAGTGCAAGAGAGGGAGATGTTCAGGGTGAGCTGGTAGCGATTTGGTGCGATGTCCCGGTGTTTAAAATTGACCCCGTTTCCTCACTGGTATTCACCAACCAGGTATCGTAGTGAAGTAATAATACCTATACCCGTTCCTAGCTCTTCAGCCGAGCCCGCGTGGACGTGCTTGTTGGTACGTAAACGTTAGGTGACGACATTGTGAGCGCGGTGACTTCACGGCGTAGGTACTGTTGTCAGTAATGAGAGTTCAAGTACAATACAATGGACACGAGTCATTATGTTAATTTGATATCAAGGCATAATTCTTTAGGCGCGCTGAAAGAGTTTAACTCGATTCTTAAACCTTTTGTTTCGAGTCACTCATTGTGCCTTGTGTTGTTTATTTTTTAAATTTGATGGTGGCTTTAAATTATTCATATTTCTTCTAATATTGAGACCAACTCTCTTCTGTGGCTAGTGATAATGCCAACACTATAATAGGTCTGGTAACACTACACTTATTTAAATATTTAAAATCTACATAAAAATATTTAAAAGATGACTACAATACATTGTTTAAATTCTTCGAACAGATACCCTATTGTGCAAAACCTTTTCCTTATATTTTTTCCTATATATAAATTTTCCTTATCCTTGGACCACATGGATAACATAAACATAAATTAATAACATAAAATAACATGAAAGATTAAGTTTTTGTACAAATATTAGTGTTTAAATTTGCGAAATAAATTACTTGTAAAAACTTAACCAACTAAAGACATTTTATTTGAAATAAGGTATTTTGTATTTAAACAATTTTGTTTTAAACTATTTGGTATTTTCATTTAAAATAGAAAAGTAAACATATGTTTGCATTTGGAATTAAAATACTTTTAATATATTATTTTGCACATCTCTGAGCGCCAAACTCTTTTCCTGACACACAATTCTTCCCTCATCTACATTCGTACAACTTCGCATCCAAGCTCGACGATTGTTGAGACTCCTGACTCCTGACAGAACCACTCTCCGGTATTTGATTAATGTGATCACGCCACGTCTTCTGCGCTTCCTCTCTTTCAAGTGCCGTCAACACTCGCGTCATATATTTTCTGACTATTCCTTCCTCGTTCATTTTCTCAACATGCCTAGTAAAATTTGAGAGACCCTTTTTTCGTTCTATCAGACCAGCTGTACATTCTTTCCCATCATCTTCATTCTTTACTATATCATAAATCATACTCTATCCAATATTGGACATTGTTGGCCATGGTTGGCTATGATTTGCCATGGTTAGCCATGTTGTCCATGATTGGCCATGCTTGGCCATGATTGGTCAATGTTAAAATTGTGTGAAAAAACCCAAAAAGTGGTTTCGAACCAAAAAGGTAGGTAGGTACCGTTAAACATGCATGTGAATATATATTATTTCACATAAAAAAAATATCATTTACTATACATAAATGACATTACATCAGTAATAAATAAATGTAAAATAAGATTATTTGCAGACGACGCTTTTATATACATAGAAGATAGTGACCTCGAAATAGCGATCTACAACATAAGTAAAGAACTGGAGAAAATATCAAAATGGTTCTAATTCAACAAACTTAAATTAAATGTTTCAAAAACAAAATGTACGATAATTGGAAGCAAAAAAAGAACAACCAAATATAAATTGAAACTAGATAGTCCGTAGACTCGGAAAAGACAGTGAAAATCGACACATTGATTAGCCCTAGGTATTATTTAAGATTTTCCAAGTTTTTTCTCTTGTATCGTGTTTCTCGGATACGTTTACCCGGGGAAAACACTCTTTGTGTTTTTCTATTATTTATCGAAGTGGACGATTTTCCCTATTTCATATTCTGTTTTTTTGTTGTTTTTGTTCATAACTTTGTCATTTGAAGATAGATTTTAGTGAGAAAAACTATTTTGGAACATCCTGTCCGAGTTTTAACCGTACATGGTGGAAAACCCTAGAAAATCTCCGATTAGGATTCATGCAGAGGAGCTGTCTCCTGAGATAAGTTCCCAATATAGGGAAATGCTAGATGAACTCGAGGCGGAGCTATCCCCCAAGGCAGTTTGATCCCCCCTAGACGTCCCCTGTCAGGGAGGCAGTTGACCCGTCCGGGAGACCATTTAAGAAGAAAAGGGAAGAGGAAAATTTAGAGTCCATGCTTCCCCTATTGGAATCCCAGGGAAAGGCTCAAGACGCAGCATACATTACGAGGGCTCGAGACATTACAAACGAGATTACCAGCATCTCATCGGCTGCAAATGCCCGATTAAACTCGGATCTAGATTTTAAGCTAGATTAGCCGGCTGTAATTAGGGTTGCCAACTATACTGTTTTTAACAGTATCATACTGTTTTTCAATACATTATACTTTTTACTGTTGAACAAAATTAAAATATACAAAATACTGTTTTCAGCATAAAACTGCGTAACACTATAAGTTTCAGACTTAGGCGCTCACACATTTTTATTTTATTTAGTCAGAGGGCGTTCAGTGCAGCGCAGCCGCAAATAAATCACAATAAAGAAGTTTCAGAACGAATCAGAAGACAAACATTTTCTTGAAATGAGTACTGGCCAAAAGTGGAGCCATTTATTAGTAAACCCCTCAGAAGAATTTAAAAATATTACTAAAATTACTAAAATCATATCTACTTTCTGTTCCCGCCACCTCAGCAGTTACTGAAAGAATTTTTTCAGTAATGAATGCAGTGGCGGGAGGATAGAAATAGAGCACCTATTAATTTAATAAAAAATGAGCTCCTAATTTATTTTAATTTTAGTTATAATTGTGGTGAGGCGTATGAAGTTTTTAAAAAAGAATGTTCTTAGGTTTTCACGGCCACTCAGAATCTTCAAGTTTGTGTTTACTGGGGTATTATGCCGTGTTGTTACGACCTTTCGGGCCGACCCATACTAGCCTGCTTTCATATGTAGCAAATATTGCTTTGAAAGAGACAACAAATATGGCACACGATAGAAAAATCAGGTAATTTGAAGTCACGGTGACTAAAATCACATACTCATTAATCAATTAATGTATATTATAGATGTCTCACAGAGACGAAACTGTATTTTTATGGGAAAGTAGGTATAGAAGTCATTTTTTGGTGTACATAGGACTTACGACCTATCGTATGGTTGGCTTAAGTGATCACTTTACACATATGTAAGGTTCGCCATTGCCACCCATGATAGAATATACCATATCTACTAATTTTTTGGAAGTTGTATATATTTGAATTGCATGCCACATTTCACATGTGTGTTGTAACCACCTTTCATACGTGGCCTGTGACAGCCATTTTCATTTCCCCTAAATCCCCACAGATGTCGTTAATTATTTTAATATCGTTAATGTCGCTAATGAGAAATCTATATTTGATTTACGGAATTTTGAAAGCAATATACTTTATCTGTGTAATGAAATTCATCCGAATTACTAGCATTGCGCTAGGATATGCCAGGAAATATTATTTCCAATTTTTATTAAATTCTTTTTTTTACCAGTATTTTTCATTCAGAATATTTTTGAGTTTGTTCAAATCTTTCAGAACGGTAGTGCTGGATTTCTTGTCACAGACACATCATTAATCAATTAATGTACATTATAGATGTCTCACAGAGACGAAACTGTATTGTAGAAAAGTACCAAGCCTGCCTTTTAAAATTCAATGAACTTTTGTTTTTTGTTTGCAATATTTTGTTTTAAATTAATAAAATACGTTTAATTAATAAAACCCTAAGCGCTTATTCAGACACAGCGGGAACCGTTCACTTTCAGAATCGTGTTTCAAAACACGCGATTTGTGTCATCTGTTCACACAGCCGCGGTTAATAAGCGATTTGTGCGCGCGAAAATAAACGTCAGTTTGACAGTTCTGGTGCCGTTCTCCATCTTTGAATATCAGAGATATATTCGGTCATTACTTTGTTAACGACGGCCGTGTTCCATGCCAAGACACAAAAATATCACTCTGTCAGTTCATTTTTGGTGAATAAATACTTTCTTCCCTAAAATACTCTTTTTTTTCAACATTTCCAAATATCTCCACCAACTCCTGCCAAGCTTGGTTCTTGGCATATTTGAGTAATCCTCACACTGAAGATCCCATATTGCAGGTCTTTTATCCACTTCATCAATAAAAAGTTCAGTTTCAAAGCGATCCATAACTATAGAAAAGAGAATATAATCCACGCGTGCTCCTGTTGTGACATGGAACCGTGCGGTGCCCGCAATGCGACTGAACGCTCTCGTAAGCCCCCATAGTAATAGGATCGTGCGGGCGCCGTGCGGATCTATTTTCTAGCGGTTGGGTTGCGGGCACCGCAGCGGTTGACTAACCGCACGGTTGTGTCTGAACGATCACATACAAACCTAGGTAAATGAGACCCGCACGGATCTCATGCGATTCTGAAACGGCACGGTTCCCGCTGTGTCTGAACAAGCGCTAAGTGACCATGAATTAATTAAAATGCTTATTATATCTGTGATGCTTGACACCTAGATAATAAATGTAATCTCAACTTTTTCATTTCAGATTTAGTAATATTTTAGTTAGTGTACTGCGCCATCGTAAGATAGCGCTACTATCGTTCGGAACTGATATACGAATGGCGTTCATCAGTCAATAAATACTCCGAAAAGAGCGAGTTCAAGCATACTTACCTGGCGTAGGGGATACCGTGATCAACAAGGCGGTTCCCCCAGGGCGAGGCTCTTCCATTGCACTTCGGTTGGGCTGACCCTTGCGATTATCCCTAATGCGGATAACTCGGGCGCGTAATTTTTGGTAGTCGGGACTGCGTACGCGCTGTCCCGTGTTTTACTTAATATTTGTGGGTGGGGTTAGTGATGGGTCGTCGACGTATTTACCGTCGACGAAACGAGACCGTCCACGTCCATCCATCGTAGACATGGGTAACTCAGCAAAATTCCTTGCGTCAACTCAGTAACTCTGGCGCAGCGCATTGCGCCGGCTCATTGAGTTAACTCAAAATTGCGCCATGGCGCAACAAAATAGGAACGCGCCGAGTGAGTTGTGCGCCGTCGAACGACGCACTACGCCAGTGCGCCGCACTTACAGGCTCCCAGCGCACTAGCGCAGACAGCTCACGGCGCACCAACTGTGTTGTGCGTTACTGCGTTGGTTCGTTGATTTGACTCAGCGAGTGAGAGAATGAAAGCGCGGGCGGGTGTGTGCGCGCATACAAAATTAATTAATATAATATTCAAAAATGGCCCGCTGGCGTGATGCGAAAAGTCACTCTTACCTCTGGAATCCACGGTCGCCACTTTATAAAAACAACGTATCTAAAAATAATGCTTACGAATCTTTACTGAATAATATGAATGACCCAACATTAACAGTAAAAATAATATATATTTTTTAAATATTATATAAAAAATTATTATTATTTTAATAAATAATAATAATAATAAATATATGGGAATTATTTTTATTTTATCAAAAGTTGATTATTTTTTAGAAAAATTCTTTATGTTCATTTCTATGATTTAAAGATCTAACTTCGTTAATAATTTGTTATTTTAATTTCATAATTTAACTATAATAAGTAAAAGCAATATTACTTAAGTATGATTATTACCAATATTTTATTTGTAACCATATCATATCGTAAAAAAATTAATGGTTATATATTGTGGAAATATTTATTTTTAATTAAGCTGAAAAAATATTTCATAACTTCATAATTCATCAGTCAACTTAATTTAAATTTCTAATACGTATTCAGTTAAAAAGCTGAGTGCTGTTTTTTCAGTCAGTATGTAATTATTCGGTAATATTAAAAAGATAATGCTTTAAAAAAGTAGGTGATATATTTTTTAATGATTTGTTTTTACCGAATACCTATAAGAATACCTAGTGAGTTGGCGTAATTGCGCGGCGCAACGCAGCGTTACTCATGGCTGGCCGCTTGCATTCGTTTTTATTTTCGAACGTAAACGAATTCCATAATTTATTTTTTGAAATAATATTCTAAAATTTGTAGATATTGTTTTGTATAAAAATAACGTTTATTAATATAATTATTCTATTTCCTGTACTCACTTATAAATATCACTACTTTCCTGATTCTACATTTCATTCCTTTTATCTTTAAATAAAGCCAAAGCTGTCAACTTAGCTGTCTGTCAAAATCAAACCCAGTGGCCAGTAAAGTAAAATGTGGAAAAGAAAGATTACCTATCACTCCTTTTACATTTCACGGAGTTATAATTGGCAATTTATAAAAATGAAATAATAAGGTGTTCAAATGTTCAATAAGACTAGGCCGCAACTCAACACCTTTCGAATTCTCCCGGTCCTGCGCAGTGCGCCGTGCGCTAACACATTTAGAAGAAGTGAGTTGACACACCCGGCGCAGTAAACTGAGTTGGCGCAATTGCGCGGCGCAGCGCAGTGTTACACATGTCTAATCCATCGACGAGACGATCAACTAGTTGAATTTGTCAACTAGTTGACGCGTCAACTTCGTTACGCGGACGTTTATCTAAACATCGGGACGATAGTCAACTGTCTACGGTTTGACGCGACGCACGGACGGGTATTTAAAGAAAAAGCTGGCCAAAATTATTTTAAAGTTTTAATCATCTTTAAATGATATTTTATTATATATTTTTATGTTTTATATATTTTGGATCTTAATTTTTGTATTTTGATTATCAAACGTTAGCTTATTTTCTAAGGAAGAAGGTATTTACAAATAAAAATATTTCTTAATTACTAAAATTTTTATTTATATATCATCTTCATCAGAATAATATGTATTTTCTTCATCGGAGGTCTTGTTTGTTATTTCTTCCTCTTCTTCGAATACAGGATCTATTGGCAAACTCGGTAAAAGGAAATGTAATGCCTCTTTTGAGAAGGTCTTTTTGTTTCGCTTTTCTACAGGTCGCGAACCTGAAATAAATGGATCCGAGTTTAACAATAATCGATCAAGAACATCTTTGTTACATTGTATTCTTGAGAACTTTCTTGCGAAGTTCAGTCTATACTGCCGGAAGTGTTTATTACGACCTTCATCAGCTTCTTCCGAAAGTTGACCAATAAGTAATATGGCATATTTGATTATCGAAGGTGCTTGAGCCATTATTTTATGGACAGTGGGCGTCATCGGATACCCATACAACTTCACATAGAGGTCTGCCGTTTCTTTGAAGAATATCGCAAATTTGTTTACATCTATTTGATGACCACTGGAAATTACTTCTAAAATTATTTTGAATCTTTTTATTAGATCTAAGTCCACTCTGGTTATTAATGATGCTGTTTCTGGATCAGAAAAAAATATACGTGAAGTGTTGCCATCATTAATGTTTTCAAAGCCAGCTTTTGGTATATCAACTAACAAAGACATCTCTTCCTTTATCTCCTGCTTTATTCGTTTTTTCTCATCTTCAACTGATTTTCATCTTCACCTTTATGAAATGCACTTATACACTTTCGATTAAATTCCGCCTTAAAGAATGTTATTTTTTGTTTAAACTCGTTGATTTTCTCTGGTGGACAGTTCGTGATTTTCATGAGGATGTCCTCCATATATTTTATCTTTTTGTCAAGCGAACGTTCAGGACACTCCTTAATGAAGCTATAGAGTGCTCCTTTCATCAACTCCTTCACATTCTTTTTAGTTGCTATAATAAAAGAAAGTCACTTAATTCAGTTAATATATTCATAAATTTTTAACACATTCGAAAAAAAAGTTTTAAAAAAAATGGCGGCTGTTGGCGGAAAATTTTTCTTCATCAAAAGTAAGATCATGAACTTGATCGCATCTCACATTGTTTTTTCACACACTTTCCGACACTTTCTTTCACCAAACCCCTTGAATATATCAAAAAGATTTTAATATTATTCTGTTTCAATACGATTTTTTTAAACATGCAAAAATTTTATAAATAGTACGAATCCAAAAATTATTTTCTATTAAAAATGTAGTTAATGCCTTGAACATCTAAATCCATCACAAATATCTTCACGTCGCAGCTGCTAAATTACTCAAAAAGCGAATACAAAATGTTATTTGCAGGTAGGCGCCGAGAATACAGACGTGCGGGCGAAACAACGACTAAACTCCGACTGCCGTAACAGACAATACAATAGCGATGCGCGATTACGATTATTATAACTCGAATTATTCGATTATTGAAATGTTTCGAATAATTCGATTATTAAAATCATTCGAATATCAATTTAGCACTGCGCGATGTGACGCCAGGCAAAGCCGAGAGCCGAGTACCGATCACGCCCACCCACTCCGCGAAGCATTCAACAACGAGTGATTCTACTAACCATCCCGAATAATTTCAACACGAGTGATCACTCATGATGGTTAGTGGAATCATTCGAATGAAAATTAGGTATGAATAAAAAAGATTCTTAAGTATATATTTCTCTCTCTTTTGATATACCATTGGCTTCATATATAAGAAGAAGACAGATGATAACAGAATGTCGTAACGTATTTGACAAACGAAAACTTCTTAACATAGACAAGGAAAGAGTTTTTATTGTCTTTCTTTGTCTAATCTCCTTACAATGTGAGTGAATGTTGGTGAACGTATGTCTTTTGTCTTTCGCCGCAGCCCGCGGCTAACTTCAGACCGAATGATTATTCGAATAATTCACTCGCCGTTGACGTCGATTATTAATTCGATTATTTACTCAGTTACTAATTCTATTCGAATAGAATTAGTAACTGATGACCGAATAATTCACTCGCCGTTGACGTCGATTATTAATTCGATTATTTACTCAGTTACTAATTCTATTCGAATAGAATTAGTAACTGATGACCGAATGATTATTCGAATGATTCACTCGCCGTTGGCGTCGATTATTAATTCGATTATTTACTCATTTAATAATTCTATTCG
>JADDOH010014718.1:0-12828 GCA_016648135.1 Agrypnia vestita | reverse complement strand
AATACTCCAGAAGACAAACCAGAAGGTTGAGTAGCTTGTTTGTCTTGTGGTTAGGACTCTTGCCTCGTAATCTAAAGGTTGCGGGTTCGAATCTCACTCCAGAACAATAAGTTAGTCCTATTTCCATAGCACCAGCGTTTAGCTTAATTTGAAAATAGTAAGAATATTGATGTGACACGTATTCCGTGTTCGCATCTCTATTTGAAAAAAAATGTGACTCTCGCTACCTCCCTTAAATAACTCATCTCGGCAGCCTGGATTCTTGCTCTCACTCTCTTCTCAGGATCCAAATTTGATGGCCATACATTAGGGTGGGCCCGTACCCAGATTTGAAGCCAGTTTCGTCTCAACACTAAGCTCGGATTTTCTTATCACCGCACTATATAGAGAACGTAGAACGCCGGCCACAGCTCCAATTCTTCTATCTAATCACTTTCTTGCCTCCCGTTGTTAGAAAATTCCACCCCACGGTATTTGAATTTATCGACTTGCTTCGGCTGGGTCCCCTGTATTCTGATCGAGCACTGCACTTGATCTCTTCCTGTGACCATAACCTCTGTTTTGGCAGTACTAATTTTCATCCCAACTTGAATACACTCTTCATTGAAGGAATTTATCCACCTTTTTTATATTATCCGTTTTTTTTTAATTGCATAACAGATTGCTCCATTTACTATGCAAGTCACAACTTGGGGTCAGTACTATACACAGGCGATCCTCTGCTTAATGCTTTCAATGCTATCATTAAATATATCGACATGATCGCTCAGTTCATTTAGGAGTTCATTTCCTCATCTCCAAATCTCACGGACCTTGCTGTTCGGCTTCTATAAAGACAGTCATTGCATTTAAAATTTATACCTATTTTACTATATCAACATTATATTATATCAACATTTTATTATATCAGATGTTGAAGGCAAACAGGAATAGAGGGCGTCCGTGAAAAACCTGGCACGATCAGATACTACAAGTGTTTGAGGGTGGCCCTGTTAAAAGCCGCAACAACCGCAGAACTTGTATGAGAAGATGTATGAATGTGGCCGAAAAGCAAAAGTGGTGTGCCAGGATAGAATAGTATGGCGTTTAATCCTCTCTGCCTAGCCCTGCGGGGAAACGACCTGATGGTTATTTAGTTAGTTATTATATTATATCAATGTGATATATACAAGGTTTTATAGTTTTCTGATATAATAATTACGTCCAACAAAAAAAATAGTTATTAATCTTGACTAAATTTGCAGCGCATTCCACATCGAAACAAATATTTTCCATTACAACCAGAACAAAGTCCGAGCCCTCCGTGTCAGAGAACACTGGACACGTACAACATGCATTTACAAATGTCTATACATTTCAGGGTCAGGGGCTATCCTCTCGATGAGCGGGACGAATGAGATTTGCGTTCGGTTTGCACTTCCTACGTTTTCAGTGTCAATGGTTTCCCGAACGGCTGTTCGGACAGCAAAGAAATCTTTGCCACAGATTAAACTTAAAAAACGCCTTTGAACAATTATATTGTTATACACACAAGTCATGATACTAGCTAGCATGGTAGTGTGGTCCCGGAAAAACCCCACATTATTTAAGCAGAATAAATCAAAACTTAACTTAATATTTAAGTATTAGCTGCAACCCGTCAAAAATGACGGTACTTTGTCGGTTCCTAAGAAATAAGTATTTATTTATTTATATAAATAAGAAAAGAGAAAAAGAATTTTTACGGTTTTTAAGAAAAAAAGGAAAAAAATTACTATAAAGAAGTTACGGACGTTACACGAAGTTACGGGAGCAGACGGACGGACAGACAGACAACGAAATTATTATAATTGGAATGAATATTATTTACTGTCTTATGCAGCGTGTAACAGAGCTAGTCCACAATACTTTACAGGTAGATTCCTGCCTTGTTCAAGCAACTATGACCAATATGTTATGGAGATATGCAATATCAATGTTTGCGTTTTTTTTTCAATATTCCTTTTTTTTAACAACACGTTGAACTCTCATTACCGTAACTTATATCGATTACGAATAATTCAGTTGATTCATTACGAACAATACAAGTAAAATAAAATGATAAAAACCCTTTTACAATATGAATTGTGAGGTTTTTATCATTTTATTTGACATGTATTTAAGGGAATGAATTTTCCATTTTCGATATAAGTGTTAATAGTCCAACTTTTTTTTAAATAAGTCAAAATATTGAAAAAAAATACAAATTTCAAAAATTAGGTAGAACATTTTCGACTCATAATTATATTATCAGTAATATATCTGGAAAGTATTATGGACTATGTTACACCTATGTATTATTTATAATTTCTTTATTATAATAAATGTATTCTGTAATCATATTATCTTCAGAATTTTCATTATTTATACACTTGCAGTCACACTACGACCATTCGCTATTCAATTTAAACGTTCAGTCGGGGAAAATCTTAGATTATATACAATCCAGGGATTTACAAATAATCGGTAAAATTATTATAGCTAGACCGCATTCAAAAGAATGTGTGCAAAAAATATGTGTGTTGTTACGATGCAAAAAATGAACACAAAAGTATTTCTAGTAAGTAATTTTTTTTAAACTAAAAAATATATATTTATTTGGAATATCTTATTGAGACTTGTAAAACCCGCTTGCCAGGCAACTTTCCCCTGCTTTCTTCTTACCGGACAAAGCTAGGGAATGGTCTTTTGATTGTGGTCGACCTACAATAAATATATTTATTTCCAGATATACCATCATAGTAATAATCAGAATCTTTGAGAACGCGTTTGAACACATTTCGTGATCTTACGTAATATGAAAAGGTTGCCAATTTTTTGTTCAAATGCATTACCAAATATTCTTTTCTCATTTTAACTAAAATGACATATTACGTATTCGCGCAAAGCATTGATCGTCAACAATTTCACTGAGCGCTTTAATTTATTTTTGTGTATATTTCTCAACGTTTTCATAATTCTACGTATCACCTTTCTATAGGTATTCAAAAAAATATTTGTTTATTATCTATTTGTAAAACAGGTCAAAACGTCAAACACCTTTACCAAAGAACATTTAAGTTTCTCAAATAATCACGATTTTTCTTCTTCTTCTTCTTTTTCTTGCTCTGTAAGTAAATCTGTGATCTGTGTTGACAGGTAACTTATGCGAAGGTTATCTGTGGTTGAAATTTGTTATTCGCAATAAACCAGTATACAGATGTCGCCGCTAGTAATGAGAAATCTATTTTTGACTTGGGTATGAAGCAATATTCTTTTTTTATGTGTACATGATATTCACCCTAATTGTAAACACATACACTAGAATACGTCTGAATGTACTTTTTAGACCAGTGTTCATATATAATCAGAATATGTTTAGCATGTTCAAATGATCCAATAGCAATTACTGAATTTTTGACCCCAGAAGGAATATGTGTTCACATTTAACTATTGGAATTAGCGGTAATCCTATCTCGCATAGTAAAACCTTTTTTTAATTTTATTCAATAAATTCTTCGTAATGATTTTGCGGTGACATTATTAGTATAATTGATAAAAATGTTCTTTATTTTCACCACTTATGTATTGAAAATACCAACGTGTTTCAGAGCTTCTTCTTCAGGATACAATGTATACTTAAAAATTTAAAATCAAAGTAAGGACAGTAAAAATAAAATATATATGGAAAATAATTAATAATTAAGCACTAACATGAAAACAAATATAAAAGATAACTTGATATTTGTTATAGAGATATTTCTAAAAAGTACCTAGTTGTTTATAATATTCAATTTACTATTAACTTGTCAAACTGTAGTTCTGTATATAAAATTTGTAAACGATTCAAAAGAATGATCCATAACCGAAAGATGATTCGTAAATTCGGAATAATGATTCCTACTTAATCAAGTGTTCCTTAACTCTAACATTAACTTTTCGACACGTTTTTCCCATATAAAAATAATTATTGTCTATATTCTACACTTCGATTTTTGATTTTTAATTTGTTAGTATATATTTTATCCTGACGAAGGGACCATTAGCACTGAAATATGTTTCGAGTGTGAAAACATACATAGTACATTTTTATTAATACTAGCTGTAACCTTTCAAAAATGATGGTACTTTTACTTGGCGGTAACTAAGGAATTAGTATTTATTTATTATATTTAAAAAAAATTAGCCCTGAAACATGTTTCAATATTTCAAGTGATGAAAACAAAGCACATTTTTATTAATACTAATTGTAACCCCCAAAATGAAGGTACTTTTACATGTGGGTTCCTAAGGAATAAGTATTTATTTAATGTATTACAAAAAAACAAAAAAAAAATTACAAAGGAAAAATTTTTACTATAAAGAAGTTACGGACGTTACGCGAAGTTACTGGAACAGACAGCAGACAGACGGACGGACGGACAGAATTGAGATTTTTTAATTTGTAAGAATGCCGATCAGGTGTAAGCTCTCCTCTATGGCTGACTGTATGTAACAAATTGTTTTAATTTCAAAACATCCTAGTAACGTCCAGCATCTAGCGGCCGACGGGTGTAAGCTGATGAGGAGTTTTCACAATTGAGTATTGCCTCGCTACGTAAAGATGTCGCTCACACAGAACTGTTGATCAAAAGAGAAAATATAACACCTATAATTAATTACTATGTATTGCGATTTCGAAAATAAATTTTCCTCTGTTTAGTGAAAACTTGTTATCATTTTCAAACGCGAACACGTTTACAGTTGTAATTGTGCATATTGTTTTTTGAATAATTAATTTTAATGGGAAAAACAGTTAGTTACCTAATCCTTCTTGGAAAAAAAAAGTTAATCGCGGAAAAGTTCTTAAACAATCTTATTACCGACATACTGACATTTTTTATATATTGATACGTTGTGGTGCAACATTATTAGTTTAACTAGCCGTACACCCGTAAAAAATCACGGGACGTAATAATCGCATGATTTTGAAGCTGAAAATTTACGAATAGAAAACTTTTTTTTTACTTTTTTGCTTAAACCTAAAACTAAATATAATAAAATAATAACATAAAAATGACGAGATCCTTTCGTGTCGTCTGAGCCGCTCACCGATTGTGTCACATTATTATTTATCTTATGTTTTAATTGCAGCAAGTTACGGACAGACAATAAAATTATTATTTTTTTACACGATGTGGTGCAACGTGTAAAAAAATATTATTTTAATACTACCTTTACGTCGAAATTGACGTAGATACATTTACATGTCAGCTTTATTATTTATTTACATTGATTATTTACTTTATTTACATTAATTACTCGTTATTATGTTCTAGCGATATATTAATCAAAACACAATTGTGTTAATATTAAATTATTTTTTATAATTTTTATTTTTAATAATTTTAAAATGACTATTTTTTTCTATGTTCTCGAAAATTGGACTTAATAAATTGGACTTAAATAATTGATTTGTATTTATTTTAATTGTTGGTTGAGTGAGATAACTAACTGTTATTTAAAAAAATATTATATTATGACTTTCTAAGCCTGTTCTATTGCTTTTCACTCTATATTATTACTTTTTGTTTTTGATTTTTTATTATATTATGTTTTCCTTATGCTTCTGCTTGTTATATATTAGCTTTTAACTTTATATTATACTAGCTGTGCCCGCGCGGCTTCGCACGCGTAGATTTTTAGTACACTGT
Source organism: Agrypnia vestita (assembly GCA_016648135.1). Classification (NCBI taxonomy): domain Eukaryota; kingdom Metazoa; phylum Arthropoda; class Insecta; order Trichoptera; family Phryganeidae; genus Agrypnia; species Agrypnia vestita. The sequence continues at coordinate 7,138 of JADDOH010014718.1, read as the reverse complement.
TTGGATCGTCATAGAACTTTCGCGAACCTTCTAGAACATTTTCCTTCCAGAACTTCCAAGAAATTTATCGAATGTACAGGAACCTTCTAGACACACCGACACATTCCGCCACTCAGTTTAGAACCTTATAGAACTTTCGGGATTTTATAGAACCTTTTCCTTCCAGAACTTTCTAGAACAGAACAGACACACTCGACGCGCCTATTTTAAAACAATCTGAAGTATTTTCGGCCTTCCCATAACAAAAAAATGTGCTAGAAAGCACATTTTCGGCACCCACTCCCACCCACGCCCAGTCACCCCCACCAAACTCGCATATTTTCGATGTGACACCAAGGGCTATCCACCACCATAACCATTGATTGTGGCTGGTTGTGGAGAAAACTTAGCGGATAGGGAAACACGGGTTTCTTATTATATATATATCTTAATTTATCTTTATATTTTTGTATCTGTATTTTAAGTATTTTCTTTCCACTTTGTCGTTAGTATTTTTATATATTTTTTTTCTTTATGTACTTTCTTTCTTTCTTTCTTTAAGTTCTTTATGTCATTCTATAAATGTACATTTTACCTATTTGTTTGTAAAAGCCCTGTAGGACTTTAATAAATAAAATAAAAAATCAAAATTGCACCTTAATACAGAGTATAATTTTGTATAGAATTCGGCTGCGAAATACCGCTGTATGATAGTGCCATTTAGCGTAACATCTGGGAAGCATCAGTCACGGACACTGTTACATTGAGAATTATGTATTTTGATACATTTGTCAATCCTGTAGTCTCGTGTGGAGAAGTCTTACATCTTACAGTAGCAGATGTAATTTATACATAAACTAAAAACGTTATTTGAAATCTATCGGGGGTGAGGGGCGGGTTGATGGATGGGAAAAGGGATTTTTAAGTCTTTAATGGAATTATGGACAAATGAAGGAAAAATGTCTCATATTTTTTTTTTGATTTCTACGATTTGCAGGTTCATTTTCATTCTTTTATACGATACCTTGTGGAGAAATTTTTATTTATGACTATCGAATAATGATTAGTATCAATTTTATGTTTGCCAGGTTCTTGGACTGCTCCTCACGAAATTATAGTAATGTGTATAATACAAAGTTTAGTGTAATATTATTTTTATTATCATTCATCTTCTTCTTCTTCAATGGCGCTACAGCACACTCTCCGGTTCTCGGTAAATGTTTTGAAATTCAGAATCTACAGCAGTTTAACTGTTGTTTGTTTTTATTGTTTTCGTCACTCTCCCACACTTCTCTTACCATCTGAATGTCCATTGAGGACTATTTTCGAGACTTTTTCATATGCGTTGTTAATTTTTCATTTTCTCTATTGTTATATTGTTAAGTTTTACTTTAGTTTACCTAACATTTTTTAATTTTTCAATTTAACCAAACATATCTAATAATTTAGTTGTCTATCTGTCTGTCCGTAACTTCTTGTAACGTCATTAATTCCATTCAAATTGACGGCTGGAAGAAGCGACATTGCTACCATCGCCTCCCAATGGATCGTCAAAAATATACTATGTATACTAGGGCCTAGCAAAGACGCGAACCATTTCATGTTCCATAATTTTTCACAGGTGTACAGCTAGTTATTATTTATTTTCTATTACTTAAATAATTTCATATTTCTTTTATCTTGTGCTTTTATTACTTTCCAGCTCCCTGGGAATTTCACTGGTCATATTTAAATAAAATATATTAGACATAAACTTTATGTATTATTATTGTACTATATGTTTCCTTAACTAAGGTTTACAAAAAATACAAGGTAATGAAATATGGAGTGTGTCTCATAACTACAGCTTACTATATCGAACCCTTCTCTTCAAATCGCCAACAATTTTCCATTTTCTCTTTCTTCTCTCGTTTATCCGATTGATTACTTCTGTCGGTTTAGAAAATTAGTTATTACCTTTGCATTGCTTGATGGCGAGATCCGTGCGGAGTGCATTAGTAATTAGTATCATACACCCACTTTAACCATATAACCGATCATTACATCTAATAAGTTGGTCCAGTGGAAATATTGAGGGTCATAATCCGTTGGATACATTTTATTATTTAAAATGTTTTGTCTTCTTGTTTTTTTTAGTAAGCTGCAAACACCGTATTATTACTATTTCAAACTCGGATAAAATTTTTGTATGAAAATAAGACTAATTTGCTGGTCTGGAATCTATCTACAGTAGCCTAGCGTCTTGATAACTTAATGATGGACAACATAAAATAATTAAAAATATTTTTTTTGGCTTCTTATGCCTCATTAGTATATTATACGTTATTATTATTTTAGCCATCCGGTAGCGTTAGTGACGGTCATTGGTTCGAAGTGTAATATACTTTTTTGTACCTCATTTTATACACCTCATAATTACTTGTGCCATTTTAGCGTTAGTGACTGACATTCTTACGTAGAGAATTTCATATTTTGATTAATTATTAATAACAAACACATGCTCGATATATAGTAATGGATGCACTTATTATTTTTAATTTTCATTAAACTGAAATATAAAAAAATCTAACTCGTAGCATTTTGTTCAATGTTTTAATTTTATTTTTAATAACAATTTTGAAGTCATGCTAATTTTGAAAACGAAAAAAATGTTTTCATTTTATTTAATAATTAGCTGTAGGCGGTTAAAAATGACGGTACTTTTACATGTCGGTTACTAAGGAACAAGTATTTGTTTATTTTATTAAAAATAAAAATAAATTAAAAATATATTTTTCATGTAAAAAAAATTTTCGAAAAAAAAATTACTATAAAGAAGTTACAGACGCTACACGAAGTTACGGAGACAGGCAGATAAGACAGACGGACGGATAGACGGATAGACAAACAACGAAATTATTATAATCGGGATGAGATCAGTTATAACACTCATTTTGAAAACGGAATGAGATCAGCCGTTGGATTCTAATTACAGTTACGGATGAAAATTCGAAATTATTATTATTGTCTATCATGCCATATTATTTATATTGCTGTCTTTTACTTTAATAGGAGAAAAATAGTATTTTAAAAATTTTGTCTTCATGTTCAGGTTTGTGAATGTATATGTGATCTTCGTCTACAGAAAAAAATGTATATGCTGCGTAGTAGAATATCATGTAAAAGAGAGGTAATAAAAAAACAAAAAAATTCATGTGAAATTAACTTTTGGTCCTACCTGTACAGGCATTCACACGATTTTGCTGTTACAAGGGTGCTTTATTAATAGTTGCCTTTCATTTACACTATTGGAATAGAACCACTTTCACTATTCACTGAAAACCTTTCGCTATCGTAAGTACTTTTGAAGAACTGATACTAAAAGTGTTTACCAGCTAAATTTTGTGCTACATATATAACTGAATTTTATTTTTGTCACGAATATTTTTACGAGTTATTAATTATAGCATTGTATGGAAATATATAATTTTAACATTTATTCATCAGGTTTCATATATTTTAAATTCTCACATTTTATTAAAATGACACAAACTAAATTATTTAATCAGTTAATAAATTACCAAACATGATTCATAAACGAAGTTTTAAAAATGAAGAAAATCACTCCAATTTGTGGGCCTTTTACAACTGAATGGGTGAGATGTCTTTTTTTTCAGTAATATTACAAAGTAAACGCTTATCCTAAATTTATTAAAATTATTACAAAATTGTCAGTTTGTTTACTTGCAATTTATGTTTTAAAAAACGCTATTTTTTAAAAATACTTTATTATTTGTTTGGTTTTTTCCAACTCCTTTTACATGGTTGACAACTTTAAACTTAATTTACTGTAATTAAATATAAAAATCATTAAATATTTTTGCGCTTATTACAGAATTACATAGTGTTAATTATACACTAGTCTTAAACCCATGTAAAATCACGAGACGATAATAATTAATAACGACCCTTGCGTGTAACCCGAACCGCGCGCTAATTGGCGTGTCACACTCGGGCACCCAGTTCTCGTTAGCGACTAGTTATCATCAGTATTGTTGTTGCGAGTTACGGTCATTCGAAATTAGGATAGTTGATTTTGATTGTAAGTGTTTGACGAAACTTCTACATTTTTTGATTCGTAGTTGAATGGGTACAATAAAAAATACTAGCACTTTTATGGACCTCGTTGTAACGATTGTTTATTATACAGGGTAAAAAAATATTTATCGTGATAAAAGATTTTCCAAGTGTTAACAAACTACTTTACGTATTGAAGGGTTTGTTTAAGTATGTAGTATAACATAATATGCAATTTACGCCGTGCATTCTACTATTTTATGAAAGCGATGCAATAGCACTTTCTCTTTCCAACAAGTTTAGAATTGCGCGAATTTCCAGTTGTTGCTACTGCCTTTTGAATCAACGCTGTTTGAAGTGGTAGTCTGCGCTCTCGTACGCGCTTTGCATCTTATTTCCTATACCAGCCTTGTACACATTGTATGATTGAAATATGCATTTATTTCAATTGCACATATAAATAACACTCGTATAATACGCAGTAGGTATCCGAGTAATATATTTTCTATTACCTCGCGTTTCTAATTCTGTGATAAGTTTTATTCATAATATTGTAAGAAAGGATCGCTGAGATGGTTTAGTCATGTGGAACCTATGAGTGAAGAGAGGATAGAACAGAGGGCGACCGCGAAAGACCCGACACGATCAGATAAACCAAATATTGGATGACGACCCTTTTATTTATTTATTTACATATATACGGCTCTAAAGCCTTTTACTTTATAATTTGTACAAAGTTGATAAACAATTGACAGTAGAAATAATATATATAAAAAAATACAAATGTGAACATAAATTATTTAGAAACATAATCAATAACAACATAAATGTAGAATTAAGGGGACAATAAAACAATAACAGTAATTCGATGAAATTAGAAATATAAATAATAATTTTAAACAATATATCAATGTAATTAAATTAAAAAATAGTAATTTTATATAATAGGCGATTTAATAGGCAATAAATTTTAGAAGAATAAATAAAACAATAAATATTAATTCAATGAAGGCAATATAGAATAAAAATATTTTTAGAAATAATAAATATGTTAAAAGGCGAATTAACCAAAAAATATATATTTATGCGCGCATATGCTATATTTCTGCATTAACCCTGCTAATATTACAAAAGTGCTAATTAGGACCTTTTTGTAACTGTACAAGGTAGCATTCCAAATATCTATTTCGGCGTATTTATTTCCTAAATGTTATATTCTAGATATTGGCGAGTTCCTTTGTGCTATGGCCGCAGTATTGTTACAGTAGTACGGTTGTAATGTTTCAACAATAAATAGCGTGCATGGGAAGATATATATTAATGTGATCGAAGCAAAAGTGGTCTGCCCGGATAAAAGAGAGTGGTGTGCTCTGCTTGCTTTCTACCTACCCCTGCGTATGAACGACATGATGGCCGATTAATCGGTTAGTTAACTAATTCCGAGCTTGTTACCAAATAACCAACGAGTGTTTCGAACCAAACGACTTTTTACTTACAGCGGTGTGTAAATTATTATTGTTAAACGACACAATGGAAACTCCCAGTGTCTCGAGAAGCACGACGTTTTGTTTTTTCGTGATCAAATCCATCTATGGTTCGATTTCTCTCTCTTATCTATTGTCCTCTCGTCTCGGCCTGGTGATGTTCTTTCTTTATACACTCGTCACTTTCTCTGTCTTACTTCGGCTCACTTGACATTGACTGTTTTCACATTTTTTCTTGGCAAACTAACATTGGGCTCTTTCGTAATATCCTACATCCCAATACGCCAAGTGAGCACATTATCATCGCCAAAATTTTGATATTTACTTACTTACTTAACAGCAGTAACCCAGTTCAGATACCTTGGCAGAGAAGTGCTCAATTCTCATGACCTCCCCAAAGAAGTTAGGCTTCATGTGGATAAGGCTGCAGTTGTGGCAGTCTGCCTGAGAGATGTTGTATGGAGGAATAAAGATATGAGAACAGATACCAAGGTACGCATTTTTAAGACCTGTATGCGACCTACCCTTGCATATTTTGTTAAGGCTGACACTGTCAAGACAAAGAGCGTGCTAAGAATAACTGAAATGAGAACTTTGTGTGCTATTGATGGGAAAACTCTGCATGATCGCTTGAGGAATACAATAATCCGGGAAGTCTGCGAGGTTCATGATGTGGTCAGATGGGGGCGACGGCGTCGACGATACTGGTACCAACACGTACAAAGAAGATTACCACATTACGACAAGATTACCACAAATAGCTCTGCATGGTGTACCAGATGGACCGCGCCCACCAGGGAGACCCCCGAAGCGATGGAGAAATGCATGGAATCCAGTATCACAAGAGAAAACTCCTGCACAAAAAGACTCTTGAGTCTAAATAAAGTTGAAGAAGAAGAAGAAGACTTACTTGCCATCACGCGGTTTTTTCGCAAGGATAGAGGAGAGTATAGAGCGCCATACTCCTCTGTCCTGACGCACAACACTCGCCTCATCCACATTCGTATAACTTTGTATACAAGATCTTTGTATACATGCCGTCAACACTCGAGTCATATATTTTTCTTACCATTCTTTCCTCATTCATCGCTCAACGTGCCTAAACCATCTGAACCCTTTTTGAATTATATCAACTATGCTAAGATCATCTTTACATTCTTTCCTAGCATATTCATTCTTTACTTTATTGTAAATGGATTTGCCATCTTATCTCCACTATATTCAGTCTACTTTCGTTCCACTTCTGCGAGCTTCAGGCTTCACTTCCGTACATCAGTGTTGGTACCTGAATTCCATTGTCTACTGCTAGTCTTGCCTCGGTAGACATATTTATATTAGAAACTATTGCATCCAAACCACCTTATTCCCTGCTGTAAGTAAACCCTCCTCTCGACATCTTTCTCAGTCTCCCCTCTTCTATCGAAAATACTTACCAAATACACAAACTCATCTACTTGTTCCAAACCTCCATTGCCTACTAGAGTTAAACACGTCGTCTGGATGTAGGTCTCTTCCATTTAGAACTTAAACCATCTTAGAATCAAAAGTATAGAAATATCCTTTGGTTTCACATGCAGACGAAATATACATGGTTTTTACAGCCACTTGTTCATGAGGCG
>JADDOH010014714.1:0-27184 GCA_016648135.1 Agrypnia vestita | reverse complement strand
AACCTTCTTTTCCTAAGGATCCGGAAGAATTAACTCACTGTGTTCTTCTGGTTCGCTTTGTTCCTGATCTGAAGGATTTGTCACGTGCACACAAAGATGCTCACAGGTCAGCACAGTCAAACAGTTGAATTCAAATGTTTAAAATCAAGCAATATTGTGTCAAAATCATAGAAATAAGATTTTAGTAGAGCGTGCACAATGGAAAGGTGCAGGAAAAGGTGGATGTGTTCAATAGCATCTCTCTTGGTCATTAGCATCGAACAGTCTCTTCTACTCCTGATTTGGTCTTTAATTAAGAGATTCAGGCTTTGGTATATTTCTGGATGTCTCATACTACGGCAAAAATACTGCAATATTGAGAGTTTTTTGTTGTTTAAAGCTTCTCTTAGTAAAATTAATATTCAGTAGCTGGGAATTTAAATAATAAGATAAATAATATTTGAATCGAACATAATATTATAAACAGAATAATGAAAAAAAATGCAAATAAAGTTTGTCTTTAGCTTAAATGCGCAGAACGAGTAATGACACAAAAATTGATGGAACTAAATATTTATGAGTTATCCATATTCAAAATTCGTAAACTATTATATAAACTAAGTGTAACCCGTCAAAAATGACGCTTCTTTTACATGTCACTTTCTTAGTATTTATTTATATAAAAAAAATATAAAAAAGGTAAAAAGTAAATTAAAAAATAAATAAGAAAATTTTTGCTTTAAAGAAGTTACGGACGTTACATAAACTAAGACGGACGGACGGACGGGTAGACAACGAAATTATTATAATTGCGATATTTCGATTTTTATCATTTAATTACTGATTCATATTGGTAGCGAATATATGATTTAATAAAAATTACACATTACTCAAAACTTTTTATTAATTAAATCAAAAATAAATTTGCGATTAATTATCAGCATTTGAAAGTATGAGCTGATGTTGTACTCTGTAACGGGATCCAAAACCAAGAGATTGAATCCGCCCAGTAAAAAAGTTATGAAAACTTTGCACAAAAAAAAATATTTTAAACCTTTGAAAATTAGTGGTTTTATTTGATATATTAAACAAAATATTGAATATATCCAGATTACACACATAATTACAGTCGAAATAATCAGGTCACTTCGGGTGGCAGTCGCATTATTAAATTTAATGCTCCCATTATCGACGGGAAATGTTTTTCAAATTGAATCCTCGCGGACGTTTTCGTAATGTAAAAGGGAAAGAACCAATATCACTATGGAGCACTCTTCAACTGATTTAATAAAGAAGCTTATTCTTAATACTTTAGTACACAATGCATAAAGGTTTTGTAAAGAACGCAATAAGGGCTTACGTATTCGTGTTTAAGTGTTTTCAACGAACGCTGTCCCATTTTATTTTTCTAAAAATATGAGATTTTCATAGTTTTTCTAATTCTTGTAACAAATCTTCGACAGTGAAAGCAATTATTTATATTTCTACAGGTTATTATTATTGCCGTCCTTACTTTCCGCTGGAAAGTGAAATGATTTTTTTTAAATTTCTAAATAATTCAGGTATACAGGTGTCTCGTATATAGTAGGTAGCAAAACTTTGGGGGAGTTCATTAAATTTTGAATAGAAAATATTCTTTACACTTTGAATGAAATGTCGACAGTTACGGAGCTAAGCCAGAGAGTTTGAATATTTTTAATATTTCTGGCTTATTTTTTGTAAAATGTTAGAATATCATGAAAGTTATTCATAAAGAATATTAAAAATTCATTCGCTTTAAGTCACATAAAATGATTAAAACCTTATAGAAATTTGAAAAATATTTTTTTGTCAGATTTTGGTCACTTTATTTAACTTGTATTAGACGAATGATTTTTTAATATTTCATATAAATTACTGCAGCGATAGTTCAACATTTTACGAAAAATAAATCAATACAAAAAATGCATTAAGGTGGCATATCTTCGTAACTGTAAACATTTCATGAAAAGTTTAACGAATATTTTTTATTCAAAATCTAAAAGTTACAAGACACCTGTATTATCCCAATGTCATATTTTCTATTAAAAAATCATATCTATTCAAAAATCATATAGAAATTATATCAATATTTTCCATTCAAAAATCGAAAAGCTACGAGACATCCTATATTATTCCAATGTCATATTATTATGTCGCACTCTAGCAAAGTCTGAGTTGAGATAGTTTATAAACAATCATTGTAAAAAAAAATATACATTTTGACGAAGAATAAATTATTTACCTTTGTTATATAAATATATAATATTGTACTAAATACATAGGTCAACTAAGTGTAAACCTATAACATACAAAAATATTCTATCAGGGTGAAAAAGGTAAAATTTAGCAATTGATTTATTAAGTATGCTTCACTAGTGGATCTATTTCTACGAGGAAAATTATTAATTATATTTTAATATAGCCTCATAAAAAATAATTAAATAAAATAAACAATTTTCTTGCTTACAAATATGATTCATATCATTACAAACGCGATAAATATTAAAAATTAAATGATAATCATAAGAATTAAGTTGGTGAAATTTAATGATTACAACAGATATAGGTTTTTTTTATTATATTCAATAATATGATATTTAATATAAAAATAAATCGACAGTAAAAAACATTTAACTATTAAAATTATTATGAAGAGAGTATTGCATTAACAATTTCATATCCTCTTTTCTTGTTACCTTCTTTCTACCTGTACCAATGGAAAATTTATACCCGCACAAAGTAAACTTATTGCTAAAAGCCTCAAATACCACATAAAGCATTCCTCACATTCTCAAGTTACATAACTGCGGTGCGCTGTGGAGGGGAGGGGATTGTGTGCACGCAGCCTAAATTACTATGTTGCCTGAAGTCTAGTCCAGTATTACGATTAATTAATTATTATTTTTAATATCATAAATATTATTTATGCTTCCTCTTTCGTCTCTAACAGCTCCGCCATCTCTTAAGAAATATGAAATATTAATACTTTGAACTGCGGTGAAATATCTAACTGGCATGACACTGGTTCCTGAAGTTAAAATAAATATTATTATTTAAGTTATAAGCCTAGTTGTTTTCGTAATGAGTACCGCTACAATAAAGGCCGCATGGTATGTTGTGGTGAACATGGAAAAAATAAAAGAACATAATTTTCTTCAATAGGATTTTCCTTTAATTTGTAATGCTGCAACTGGCCATGAAGCCCAATTACTGTAGCGAAATACATCACAAAAACACCCAGGCTTAATAAAATCACGTATATGAATTAAAACCACCATAAATCGTACACGGAACCTCCGGTATAAGAATTCAATGTCATACCCACTAGACACTATGGGGGTCGCCAATATTTATAATCAAGCAGAAATATTTCATTCTGACACACACAATAAGAATTAAATTACTCTTTTACATTTATTCATATCAATTATAAAATTTTTTCCTCCGCCCTATTTTTTATGCATTTTCACACATTATATCTGTAATACAGTGTTAAAATGGTTTAAAAATGACAATATTAAAAAATATATAGGTACATATATGTATGTGTTCCGATAATGGATGAGTTCCATACAAGTGATTTAATAACAATTCATTTTGCAGATGTATCATTTTGATCATTTTGCAGAAAAAGTATTGAGAAAAAATTAAACTTTTAAATTGTCAAAATTGAATAATATTCGTAGATGCTTTTTCTTTGCCGCTTTCGTTGTGAATTTACAAAGACTTTGAAATTTTGTCAATTATCACGTTTGGTCGAGAGTGTAACAAAAATAAAGAGCGACAACTTTTCTTTGTATATTATTGTACAAAGGCACATCCTTCGAAATCGCATTTTTTAGAACTCTTTCTCGGAGCTTAACTTTTTCTACTCGTGAGTGCTCTTTCCGGGATAGAAATTGGCGTTTATTGCCCAAAGCATCCGAGACGATCACGCATGCGTCGGGAGAAAATTCAAACCGAGCTTTTACTTCAGTTAGCTGTGATGCGATGGCGCTTCGGAAATATCCAAAATACAACAAACTATTGTAGGCATTGTCCAGCAAAGGCAATTCATCAAATCAGTCGGATGCTTGTGAAAATTTTTACCTTTAAAGATTTAAATAAGTACCCACCCACGATATTAGCAGTAATTTAATTCGCCGAGCGCCAGATTCGATTTTTAAGTGTTTTTAAAAACAAATGAAAACGTTTTTGTGAATTTGAACGTAAAAAGCGGGAATATACTTTCAATTATACGAAAACATCTTATAATTTATTCATCAGGATCTTTTTTAATAATTGAATCAAAAATGACAAAGAACGCGAGATGTGTTTTCTTCGCAATTTTCATGTAAGTACCTTCCATAATTTTCATTGCTTCTACTAAAGTGTATTTCTTCTTTCCAAATCTTATTGAGCGTTTCAGGTAAACTTGACACTTATTTAACCTTGAAATTTAACACAATTTAACAAATTTAACAAATTTACCAATAAAAAGAAATGAAAACTATGATAAAGTTACATAAAATGTTTGAATTGAAATTATTATTATATAAAAACCAAATATTTTTTAAATGCTTAGTGTAACAATGTATGGAAAAGATTTTTAAATCTCTCGTATAAAATGGCGTTTTTCAAATGAATAAAAATTATTAACTTCTTTATTCTTTAATTCAATGTTCATACAGCATGATGAGAATTATTTCAAATATAAGTAGTTACATTATTAAAAAGTAGAACAAACATTTTGGAAAATTGATGCATTCATCAGCAAATTTTTATTTGTATATTAAATGTATTTATCAACATCTTGTGATGTAGGTAAATCAGTAAAAATTGTTGAATATAAGCTTGGTGGACCAATTGGTAGCAAGATCACCCGCACGCATGGGACGGGCCGTCGGCTCGAGATCAGATTTTACTGCTGACTTTTGCTTAGTATAATGTAAAAATGTCTTTCATATTTATGTAATAAATATCATAAAAATGTTTCTGTATAGTATTTTGTACCATATCACTCAACATATTCAGTGTCCACATAAATACGTCAACCAGTTACCTCTAGACATTATTGTATTATTTCGTTATTTTAAAACCTGAAATATGTTTGAAGTGTATCATTTAAATTAATCTTAACCGTTTCCATGCGTATTTCCACAAAAAAAAATCATTTTAATTCATGAGTGAAATTCCGAAAATTTGAATTTTTTGTGGATCTTTAATCAGATGGCATAAAAAATAATCGAAATTTAATGTGGATAGTCTGCAATATCAAAATACAATAAATAAATCATTAATCCTTATAATTATAAAAAAATTAATCGAATAAATATCTTTCTCGCGATTTTGTTTTTTCTAATTATAAAGACAAATTGTTTATTTATTGCATTTTGATATTGTTTGATATTGCAGACTACCAGCAAGTCGTGCAGAACCCTGATAGACCGCCCAAGTGTGACATTAAAGTACTATGTAAAAATATTGTTTAACAATTACAGACTTGTCAATCATTTTTATGGGTGAGAAATTAAAAAAACAATTAATCTTATAAATTAACAAGTTATACGCGGTATAAAATTTTATTGAGCATATTGTATAAATTGTAATTGAAAAGTCGTTTTATTTATATATTTAAAATATCATTTTAGAAAAGACGATATTTTTTTTAAATAAAAGTTCTCACAATTTCATTTAAAATAATGCATATTATTTTTTTAGATAATGCTTCATCGAAGTATGTGTGACCAGAAAATATAATAAATGTGAGGTATAAAAGCAAGGGCAGTAATATCCAAAAAAAAAATTAAAAAGTTTTTAATGCAATCACCGAGGGTTGCTAATTTTCAATTATTATAGTTTGTACAGAATTCTGGATTTTATGTATCTATCCCTTCCAAAATCATGTTTCCTGTAAAATTATAGGCTATGTTTCCTATAAAATCTCGAATTCGGTGTATTATAAATTAGTAATCCTCGATGACTGTGAACAGATATTTATATTATTTGAAATAATCGTAACATAGATACAAACTTTAATATTTGAATTTCAATCTTTTCAAGACCAATATCACAATATTGCGATCATGCAAAACTTTATATTTGTATTTTAGAAACTTTGAATGTTAACAAAAAACATGAGAAAAGTTGTATTGGAATCTGAAGAATCGGAAGAGATTAATATTCGAAGGATTGGAAATAATTCAGAATATTTTTAATATGTTCAATTTTTTTTCAAAAACACAATACTCGATTTTATCCCCAGGGGGATACCACTAATCAAGACATATTATCTCACAAATACGAAGCTATTTTTTATATGGGAAAGAAAGTATGGAAGTCTTTTTTGGATATTCAGATCACTTTACACAATGTAACGTTCACCTACTACCACATAGATAGACTACCACAACTACTTATCAATTTTTTGGATGTTTACATACCTTGTTTCATATGTGAGTTGTATTTTTACTACCGCCACCTGGTGCTTGAATATTTGTCATTTCCATATACCAGTACAGATGTCGCCGTTGGTAATGAGATATCTATATTTTTTTGATTTGGAGTTTTTAAAGTAATATCCTTTAATAACTCCTAAATAAGATTGATGTGGCTGGAGAGGAGGTGAGTTTGACAGTAGATGTTTCTCAAACCAAATGGATGTCATTTGGGCGACTTGACTATTCTGGTTCATCCCTGTAGTTAGATGAAATAATTGTTGAAATGTTTGACCAGTTTAAATACCCCTGCAGCATCATTACACAAACACTTGACCTAGAAAGCCCCCATTTAATAAAATGAGGGCCTTCTTCTGAATAATATCTGAGATAACTCTTCTGAATCTAAACCTAAAACTTCGGCAGAGCATGTTGATATGTTATGCTTGCTCTACAAGTCGACGGATGCATCAGCAGATGACATCTGCAAATGCGTCTGCAATCGTACAGACGGGGATAATTGCTCATCTGTACGTCTGTGGGTCAATCAGTCTGTGCCAATTCTGCGTCTGCCACAACAAACGGATTGGTGGCAGACGCATCTGCAGATGTCATCTGCTGACGTATCTGTCGACGTGTGGAGCAGGCTTTACTATGTTTAGTTCGTCTATATGGCTGTGAAACATGGACTCTGAAAGTTAATATTATGAATCGATTGGAAGTATTTGAAATATGGATACACCGGAGAATACTTCGTATACCGTGGACCAATATGGTCAGCAACACGGAGGTGCTTCAGGGAGCTGGAGCCAGTAGAGAGCTACTGGCGAATGTTAAAGTAAAGAAGGTTTCTCATTTGGATCACGTGCTGCTCGGGGAAAAATATCGCCTCCTCCGACTAATACTCGAGGGCAAGATAGAAGGAAGACGGGAAGTTGGTAGAAAGAAAAAGTCCCGGCTGCGCAACATCAGAGAGTGGGCCAGAGTGAGGCAGGTGGAGGATTTGTTCCTGGCAGCGCAGGACGGAAATGTTTTCGCACGAGTGATCGCCAAAGTTGGAGGGATCTAACAAGGCACAGAAAGAAGAAGAAACCAAAATTTAGTTTGTAGCCATGCAGTGACCTGCACTATCGGCCGCGCAGTGGTCAGTACAGCCGATAGTCAATTTTAGACATCAATGACTGCGTAGCGGGTACACTCTCGGCCCCACAGCCGAAAGTATACCCGCCCGCAGAGCCTAGCAGAAAATAATCGATTGCTTAACTGTAATAATTAATGCCTATAAAATCAGGTCACTCAATTCTACCGGAAAACATGCGATTTGCAAAAATCATTAGGTTGCTTGCAGATCGTTTTTCATCATATAACGAAGTATGACACGACCCATTGTCACACGATCGTTGTATGATTAATTCCCAAAACAATAGTAACCGCTAAGTAGCCACACAGTCAACAACACTTAGCCACGCAGCGGCCCACCCGGAGGGACTAGCAACAGCAATCAGTAACAGAATATTGCTTTCTACTAGTATTCACATACATATTTTTGTAAGGTACATTCCGCGATATATGTAGGTATGTAACATTTTTACCATTTCAATTTTATTACGTTTTTTTGGACTTTTTCGCGGTTTTCTCCGCAACTATATGTAATAAAAATATTTTGTAAAAAAAATACGAAAGGTTGTTTACGCGTGAGAATTAAGTACATTCGATTTTTTCCTTCCTCTTTTCTCCTTTCTACGCTGATTCGAGTGAATTCGGATTATTGCCGAAAATCTCAGCCGGTAGGCAAAATTCAGAAATTCGAATCGGCAAAAAGATAAAGAATGACATTGCGCATATGATACAATTTATAAATATTTTTTTCTAATTTATTTCGATTATAAGCTTTGTTTACAAAATTTACAATTTTTTTTCACATTTTTCAATCGAATTTATTTCTTAAACTACAAGAAATATTTTAATGTTAACAAAATATGAAAGATCAAAGACTCTGGCGTGAAGTAATTTTTATTTCAATTTTTTTGTACGTCTCCTTCTTCTATTTTTATGATCTTTAATGTTGACAAACGATTTTCAGTAAAAAAATTATTTTTTTTCGAGACAAGGGAAACAAGGACACAGATAGAAGGCCGTTTCGCCTAACTTTTGCAGTTGATTGTTTGATAGATGACAGCGGCGTTGTCAATATGAAAAATTCAACAGAAAATCTCAATGTCGATTTTTGATTACATTTATCTGACCAATACGTCGATTTTCCAAAAAAAAAACTAAAGATAAAAATAATGCTTCATGTGTTTATTAATATTTAATATAAAAATTTGCTTTGCTTTCTAAGAATTTTCTCACGAGCGATCCAATTAAACCTATCCCTCTTTGCGAAGATCCTCAGCTGTTTTGTTAATTCATATAATTCATATGATAAATGTGTTTTTTTAAGACAAATATCTGAAATTATACGACGTTAAATCATTAAAAATGTACATATTTGTTAGTGTTTTTTGGATGAATTTTATGAAAAGCGATGCAAATTAACATCTTTTGTCGCAGAAAATTGGCAAATTTCTTATGGAAATTTAGCATTGACCGAGAGTCACAGACAATAAAATTACAAAATGTCAGTTTCACAAAAAAAATGCGTGTTATTGAAATTAAAAATGTAATATCTCAGAATCTTTTTGATAAATAAGCGATCTGTTATAGAAAACTATGAATATATTTGTCAACATAAAAATATGTTTTAATTCAATATAGTTTTAAAATAATAAATCTAAAAAATATAGTTTACAAAAATGTTTATTCAAATCAGCTGTTTTCGAAATATTTTTAAACATGTTAGGCATAATGGTTGTGATACATTTTCGTGTGTGCATATTAAATTAGGTACCTGCATAGGTTTTAAATAAAAATATATTAAAATCATTTAAGTGAGGTTTCTCAGCGGGTACTTATGCCACAATTTTTAAAAAAATTACAAAATTTTTTTGACAAAGCAGTTTTTTTAACTTTATTTTCGCACATATTTACAGTTTTCTCTGCAAGTATGAAAGATAATGACAATTTTAAAAAAATATATACAAAAGGTGTTGCCGCGTGACATTTTTGTAAAATTTTATTTCTCCTCCTTCTTATTTTGTTTCTATGCTCATTTCGTTTTTACTTCATATTTTGGTGTATTGTGGTCGGATTCAAAAATTAAGTATGACGTTTTGTGCCAAATCTGGGTATCTTCATTTTTTATGTGCAATGATTTTGAATAGCTTTCTTTCTCGCGACGTGACAAAATTAAACCCTCTTTTCGGTACTTTTTCGACGAGCGCGCCATTTCTGCGTCTGTAGCCGTAGTTTTAATTACTTGCTTACTTACCGTCACGCCGTTTCCCCGTGGGGGTTGGCAGAGAGGATTGAGCGCCTCACTCTTCTGTCCTGACATACAACTCACGATTCATCCACATTCATACATCTTCGTATGCAAGCTTCGTATGCAGCATGCGTAGTTTTAATGATATCCGAAAATCGAGTATTAGGTTCGAATTAACGGTAGAGACGCCATTTTTTGCGCATATTTTTAAATTTTTCACCCCCTCAAAGACGAAATTTCTGTTTCCTTAATAACTCGCTCAAAAAAAAATTCAGATCGATGCGACGACTTTCATCGCGTAGCGCTCAATAGCGCACATCTTTTCTACTAGAAAATGTCACTCCGAAGTGCGTGTTCATATAACGGCGTACTTTTTAGAGAATTATTTTTTCATTTTTCATATTTTTGTATTGTGCTCCGCGAGGCGTTGGGCCAATTTAACATGGAAATATTGCAATCGATAGAAAAAGAGTGCCGCTATCGAATCTGCTGAAAAGTAACTTTCCGAAATCAGATACATCAGAATTACGTCCGCTTTCATCCGGATTTTGTGGTTAAGACCGTAGCTTCGCGCAGCGTCGTCCGATTTAAAAATTAAAAATATATTTTGTAGCTGTTAAAATTTCCCATCTTGCTATATTTTTAGATTTTTGCTAGCTTTATTTAAAAAAAAAATTATGGTCAGAAAAAAAATTTCGATGCGTGTATTTGAAAGTTTTTTTATGAGATTATATTTTTTATTTTTACGAAAGCCGGATTTCGAAAATTTAAAAATTGCGTATTTTTCAGCTATTTTCGTCTCAGGGATCTTTCTTTTACAGTACTACATTATTTTTTTTCTCTTTTCTTTATTTTTTGACAGATTTAAATTTCGAAACTGTTTTTTATTTTTTTTTATGTAGTGTTTTTAAAATTAATTCTTACTTTTTTTGGAAAAGGCATTTTTGTTTATGAATGATAAATTTTTTAAGCCAATTTTTTTTTCAATAAACTGAAATATTTTTTTGTAAAAAGTCGAAAAAAATTTTATGTTAATTTTTTTTGAAAAAAGCAATTTTTTAAAATTCTAATTTGGGTACATAATCTTTTACATATTCATTCATATTTTTCCATTTATGACCTAACCTAACCTAACCTATAATAAATAGTTTTCTTCTTCTTCTCTGCACACACTAAAATTTAAAAACTGGCAAATATGTGAAAACACCCCAACCTCGGCGGCACAGTGGACGCTTCGGCCGCGCAGCGGTCGCCACGGCCGCACAGCGGCTGCCTCGGCCGCGCAGTGTCGTCACGGGCGCGCAGCGGTCGCCACGGTCGCAAAGCGGCTGCCTCGGCCGCGTAATGGTCGTCACGGGCGCGCAGCGGTCGCCAAGGCCGCGCAGCGAACGTCTCGGCCACGCAGTCTCATTCCAGTCACGCAGCGGGCGTTTCGACCGCGCAGCCATTTGGCCTTTGCGCGGCCATTTCGAACATTTTGGATACATTTTGTTTTTAAGTTTTCCGGAGTTTACTTCCGAACGCGCAGTCCGACCTTCGCGATCGAGGCGTCACCGGAAAGGGGAGCTCGGTGCGCAGTGTTTACCGTTAACTTTTTTCTTCGTTACTCAATCAACAGTGAGTCCGTCTTCTTCTTTTTCATTACTTAATCATCAGTGAGTCTGCCACCAGACTAAATTGCACGCGTAGTAGTGCAATTTAGCCTGGCTAAAAATTAAATCATCTACAGCAGTCATTCACAATTCACCGCTGGATGAAGGCCACTCCAAGCGTTTCCTATTTTTTTGTCCATTTTTATTTGATGTCACGATTTTCGCATAATTTTATGATTTCTCCAGTACAGCGAGTTTTAGAGTAGCCTATCGGCCTCTTGATTCCCTTCGGATATTACTAGATGACTGTAACGTATATAAAATATTTTGTTACAAATATATTTTCTTTGATTCAAAATTTATCTCTAATAAATTTTTTTAATTTCTTTTCGATGATGTAATTAAAAAAATAATAATAAATAAATATAATATCAGGCTTAATTCGATGTCTGTGTACGTATGAACCTGGCTTACAAATTTTCGCACACCGAGCTTAAGCAAAATTGGAACTGCAGGTAGGATACTATTGTTAAGGATCCTTCATGCATGTCCACGTGCAGTCAGGCGTACGCGTGACAGGGTTAATCTGACTCCCACGGTAATGACGTGCCAGACAATAAGGCCGGCCAAGCGGCAGTCTAGGAGCAGAAGACGCTATTGTTTACAGACACATAGCACTTCAGGATTCAAAACGTCATTCAACAACTACCAATAGTAGGTGTATATGGAATTGAGCATTTTTTTTGCATACAAATTACAAATAGATAAATCATTAGGATTAAAACGTTATTGTAATGATTGTTTTTGAACTGCAAAATGAGTTGGACTGTGCGTATGGCGTAATAATAGATATAAAATGGGGTACCTCTTAATCGTGTTGTCTATATACTTGTCGGCAATGGATCTTTTTGATACGTAGTTTAATAAAGAATAAAGTTTTTAAGATTAGGCCCCAAACAGTGGATGAATTAATTAAGAGTGATACGTGTTTTGTGGCCCGTACGACGGTTTGTCTGAATCTTACTTAATTTATCCAAACGGAAAATTAATGAAAGATGTAATAAAAATCAAATAAACTATAATGAATACCTAATTTTAGGACAACCTGTATATTTAATCCTAATTATTATCACCGTATATTCGTATGGAATTATAAGAATGGAAAATTATATGCGTTTGATTTTGACAATTTGTGTACCTACAGAAAGTTTAGGGAATCTGTAAATAAATGATATATTTGATAATAATTCGAGTAGGTTTCCAAGGTTCACAACAAAATAATTATTTGAAAAATTTGTTTCCTGGTGGGGGGTAGATTTGAGGGGGATAATGAATGTAGACGGTAGGATATACCGATAGTAGTCAAACAGAAAGAAATCGGACGAATTCGAACATTATTTTATTATTATTACTGTTAGAATCTTTAGTTGCTCCCAATGTTGATTTTACGCCAGGATTTTAATTCATGTTAATACTTAATACATTTTAAAATTTTAATGTAACATCGAAGATTTAAAAAAAACTAAAGATATGCTCCACAATCATCAATTCGAGAGTGATTCGACTTTCGAGTGTATTACACACATGTTTGATGTGAATACATCATAAAAATTAGTTAGCTATCGTTCAACACTTGCTCGTCCCGATCGGAGATACGGCTCATAAGACACGACGTCCTTAATTTGACTGAACTCGCCAATTCTCTATTGTTAACGGTTAATGTTATCTAAATAAATTTTATATCCATCCTCAATCCATTGAATGTATATTATTATTTTTTTTTTTTAATTTTTACGCTTCAACAGGCCAAGGGGCCCAATTACAGAAGCGAGACACATCACAAAACACCCAGGCTTGAGTAAATCACATAAATTAATTGTGACCTCACCGGGAATCGAACCCGGAGCCCTCAGTGTGAGAAGCCTTTGTATTATCCACTGGGCCACGAGGGCAGCCTTTTTTTCGAGTTAAGTGTTTAAAGTCTGACTTAGTTTCCTGACGGTCAGATTGTTTAACATGCACCCCACCTCGAATCGATTTCAATTAAATATTCACGACAAGAATCAAATTTTATAAATATAAAAATAATTATGAATATAAAAAGTTAATTTATCACATAATACTGATATTTATGTGTAATAAATACTGAAAAATTAGTTAGATATTTAGACTCATTGTTGATGAGGGTTGAGGGTTAAAGTTGAGAGCTGAGAGTTGAAAGCGAAGCTGCTTATACAGAGGCACGCCTTGAGTTTACTTTAGTAAAAGGGATGAAAAGTCAATTTATTAGCTCCGTTTACTCTGGAAAACTATTAACGCTAAGAGGAAGACAGGTTAAATATTGTTGTGGACTTAAATTACAAACGTTACCTAATTTATTACTTTGTGCTATTAACGAGAATTGATCGTAAAAGTAGATAATTAGAAATTATATAATACCTTTACAATTTTAAGCCTTTTATCTCCCAGACATCCACACACCGCCTGTTCTTAAAATTAAACTTTTGCAAGGTTTACTGATATAACAATACAGATAATATTAAAAACTTATATTAATGAATTAATTTGTTGAAACACAGTAACAATTTATGATTATTCTGTATTTTATATTAAAATAGAGATGAAAAAGTTATTTATATCAATACCTAACGTAAATGTTGTGTAAAAAAAGTAAAACGTAAAACTAACTCTTACCTATACCATATGCCATTGTTAATTTAGGATTGAAATTAAATTAATTAATTTTAAAACCTCACGACAGCAGGACTGCGGTCGCATCACATATATTTTTTTAAATCTTTAGATTTCAAAGGAAAGTACATTTAAAATACAAAGACCCATGAAGTAACCAAATAGATACATTTAAAAATATCGAATTATCAAACTATTTTCAAAAAACTTTTTTGGTGTTGCACCTCTGGGAATACTTACTCATATTAATTAGTTTATATATCAGTTTTCTTATTAGTCAAAACTTTACCTCCATTTTAATATAAGATTGGTCATGAATGCTGCACTCTTCAGTCCTCGGTAATTATTGCCTCGTCAGTCTCACAATTCGTATAATTTAAAATTAAAAAAATATATATTAATTTTTTTTTATCGAAAAATAAATGATAAAACCAAAAAACATATGTGTGAACTATGCAATATAACCTTTAAAAAATCTTTAGTATGAAACATCCAAAATCCATAAATAAAGAAGTAGGTAATCGGTTCCTTACTCTTCGCGAATGTATAGCGATGCTGGCGCCCACACAAGAGGACCCACAATAACAGAGGTAATGGTCAAAAGAAGAGACAGGGAACGCAGCTTAAGCAAGTCGATAAATTCAAATATCTTGGCGTGGAATTTTCTAGCGATGGAAGGCAGAAAAGCGAAATAGAAGAATCGGAACTGCGGCCGGCGTTCTACGTTCTCTATATAGTGCTGTGATAAGAAAATCAGAGTGTCAGGATAACATTGACTGTTTGACAAATCTATGTACAGGCCCACCCTAATATAAGGCCATCAAATTTGGATCCTAACGGAGAGAGTGAGAACAAGGATCCGAGGATTAAGGCTGCCGAGATGAGTTGTCTAACAGGGGTAGTGGCAGTCACACTGGTGGACAGAGTGAGTGCGAAATAAAGCACACATTTAAAGTTGAGCCTGTACTCCTACATATTAAAAAATCACAAATGATATGGCTTGGACATGTGCTAAGAATGCCAGAGGAACGAGTATCCCGGAAGGAAGGCGACCGGTAGGTTATCCCAAATTCAACTGGGAGAGGCAACAAAAAAAATTTATAAAAACAGAATAGGTCTTGACTGTTTAAAACATATGGAGGCAGCAAAAGACAGGAGAATATGGAAGCACCTTGTCGAGTCCTTGGGCCCTCGATCCTAGTAGGACAAGACGATGAAAATGATGATGATGACGAAATAGGTCAAATAAATAAAAATGGACAAAGTTTGACAAGTTGGCTCGCTAATTTACACTCGAAAGCTTTTTCAGGACATAATTTTGGGTCCATCTTTCTCAGTTTCCGCTAACCATACTTGGTTACCATGGAAATAACATACCCCTGTGTACAAACTTCCGTGTCCGGCAAGCCGGGGTGGAGAGCTGATATAGGCTTTGACCGCCTCGGGCAAAACTCCCCAAATAAGTTGTACTTTTCACAGGATTTGTTGACCGCTTGCCAACATCCTTATTAGAATGTATAGGGGGATGAGACCATTCAATTTATGATGTACCTTTCTTCCAAACTTCTTTAAAACTGGATTTTTTAATTTTTTAAAATTGAGTTTTTTTCCAGATTGATATTTACTTAAAAATATTTTTATTATATTTATATAAGATTTTTGCATCATAAAATGTAAGTAATAATCAATATATTATATTATAGATGTCTCATACTTTTTTATATGGAAAAGTAGGTATGGAAGACTTTTTGGGTGTCCACAGGGCTGGTTAAAGTAATCATTTTACACAATAACGTTACAAGTAACGTTTACAATTCTACCCACGATAGACAATCATATATTTCAAATTTTTGTAAGTTGTATATATAAATGACCCGCAAAACGAATAAATTGAGTATTCATAATAAATCACGCCCATAACCGGAAAAAAATGCGATAGCAGGTAGTTTTCAGCCTTATCAATGGGCTAATTAAGTTTACAGCTTAACCTTCAATTGAATTATGCAGACGGTGTTATTACATTTAGTTTTTATATTTTATAATTGTATTTGTTTGAAAATGGTTGCTTATAACTGTACTTTGTTGTAGGTAGGTACTAGGTTGTATTATTTTTTAATTCAATTTCTCTGGTAGGTACCGTATATGTAGTTTATTCATAAATAAGTTCTTTACTCACTTAGAATAAGCTCTTATTTTATTCATCGAGCGTGCGAGTGTTGAGTGACTTTTTGCAAATTTTTAAAAAGTGTCAAAACGTACGTTTGATATTTATGTACCTACTGTATAAAATACGTAATGACCATAGTAACGAGAGCTAAGATGATATTTATAATTATTCAAGAGTTTTACATCGTTTTTAATTAATGAATCTCCCTTTAAAATGACATATCCGAGATATTATAATGTGGAGAATAAATTTTATTTTTGATAAATTTAAAATATGTGCTTGATTTTTCAACATAATTATTAGTGACGTGTCCGTTAATTAATCAGGCTCTGTTTCATTTTAAAAACCTTTATTTAGGATCGTTATGCCTCATAGTGACACTTTAAATTAACGAGGAGGACGGGAACACGAAACATTCCTTATTATCCGTCCTCCTCCGCGTGCCCGAAGCGTTTGGCATTCGTCACTTGATCCTGCAATACTTTCATTTAGAAATAGTGAATATTCACATTTTAAGATACATTTTTAGTAGGTACCTACTCAATTTAAGTATTTGATATTAAATAAATATGTAGGTATTAATTTTTATTTTCCAGATTTTTGATTCATGCGATGCTTCAGAACTCGAGTACACCGATTCTTTTCAATTTATTTTGAAACGTTTAAAAATTTGAATGAAATATTTATCTGGCAGAATATTATCAACGAAATATTAAAATCTTAATAATACGATAAGAATATTACGATCATATTTTATTTATATTAATTTCCTGGAAATTCTTCCTAAGTAGGTACACACCTTAATAAATGGGATAGGATTAAAGAAGGGAATTGTGTGGCTATGGATTTATGTAATTGTCGGCGCAAAAGTTTTCTACCTGTCAAGCTGACGTTGCCGCTAGCCTTCAGTATATTATTTTGTCTGGACATATTCAGTCTTGTATACTGAACGACTAACTGTTGCGTGTGATACCTTGTATTTATAAATTGATGACGTGAATATTGACACAAAAAGTCCGCACTCAAAAGAATTCTTCGAGCGACAGGGATCCGAAGATTCTATGATTAGTAGAGCTTGACCAACGTAAATTGGCGTGCGGCGACATTGGAACTAAAACCCGCCCCGCCCGCACCCGACGGTAACCCCTCGCCCTGTCATTCAGTTTAATCTCGTATTTGCTCGTGAGCTGTGACATCTTGATTTCCAATATATACTGAACTAGCTGTGCCCGCGCGGCTTCGCACGCGTAGATTTTTAGTATACTGTTTGGATCGTCATAGAACTTTCGCGAACCTTCTAGAACATTCTCCTTCCAGAACTTTCAAGAAATTTATCGAATGTACCGGAACCTTTTAGACATACCGACACAATCCGCCACTCAGTTAAGAACCTTATAGAACTTTCGAGAATTTTCTGGAATCTTCTCCTTCCAGAACTTTCTAGAGCTGGTTTTTCCGGAACCTTCTAGACTCACCGACACTGTCGGCGTGCCTATTTTGAAACAATCTGAAGTATTTGCGGCCTTCCAAAACAGCCACACTTGAGCAAGAGCAAGGAAGGACAGAGAAGGGGTATCTTTTGAGCATGTGTGAACAGGCTTGCTTATTATGAACATGCCTTTGTCATTCGCGGCTAGTATTTATTATCAATGCGATCTTCTTAGTCCGCGACAGATGAAACAAATATGGCGCGTTGGGGAGATGATAAAACATTACTTTTCGTGACTTATTATAGGAATCACGAATGTCTGTGGAATACTCGGTCACCGCTATGTAAAAAATAATATAGCAAGAAATAATGTTTATGAAACTTTATTAAAAGACATGAATGATTCAAATCTTACAATAAAAATTATAAAAACTAAAATCAAAAATATTTTGATTTATTGGTTCACTTGAATTTCCTATTTCAGTTTGCAGTTTTCATTTTCAACAAGAGCGTCTCTATTCTATGACAAGACCATGCCAGTAATAAGCATGTGTGTTTGATTAAACCCAGGAACTGTTTTGATTTATTGGTTCACTTGAATTTCTTTTTCTGTTTGCAAAGTTTCAATTTTGAACTAGAGTTCCTTTCTATTCTATGACAAGAGCATGCCACTAATAAGCATGTGTGTTTGATTGTTGGCTTTGAGCATGCGCGTTTATGAGCAAGCTTAAAATAAGGATGCTAATAATGAGCAAGTGTGTACAGTTCGGGCATGCTAGTTTTGAGCAAGCTAATGAGCATGCTCAAAATAAGCATGTTTATCTGTACCTTTAAGGGTTTTGTCAAGTGCTCGTGCACTTTTCCCTCGACGTCTTCTGACGAAAACCCTACTAATTGGAATTTATTATTTCGTTTAACCAGCAAGCCACTATTCCGGGCGGGTGGGTTTTTTGTCTTTAACCTTTACTTCATTAGGTTGTTTGCATCTGGGTCAGGAGTCAGAGGTGAGCGCAGGGCGCTAGGGTAACAACGATTTAATCTACCCAGGTAGGCACTCAAGCGCCAATCTCACGTAGTTGTGCTAGGGGGCGGAAGACAAATAAAATATTCATTACTCAAATCGACACAGGAATTTTTTTATTAATTTTTATAGTACCTACGCTTACAGTGAATTAACCAATCTATAACATGATCATTTCAGCTTTTGAAAAATCATTATGTATAAAATCTAAATATTAGCCGTAAAATTATGCTTTAAATTTCGTAATATGTTTAATATGAGGTTTCGGTTGTGCTGACGCTCATATCCTCATATAGGCGCGAGCGAATAACGCACATCCACTTCCGCTCAAATTGCATCACTCCAGGCTGAATTGCTTCCGGAATATAGTTCCCGGAAACCTTCATATTACGACTCTATCAAATATGAAACACATTTCAATATAACGCGGTTTTATTGAAAAAATCTTTCAATAATCAGAATTTGAACTCGTCTCACTATCATTGCTTCCAAAAATAAACAATATTTTTTCAGAGGATAAAAATGTGCCCAAGATTTCTTACTTTTTTCTTAAAATATATCTGATGCAATATTTTGTTCCCTAAAATATCACTGAAACATTTTTCTATATTTTTTACAAATGTTTTGTTGCTTTTTTACTTATACCATTCTAATTTATTCTAAATTAGCTTTACTTTTACCAATCTCATAACTTCTCTTCTTTTAGTGAAGAGTAATAGTGGGTCTTTATATTTATATTTATATTATTATATTTTATATTCAAAATAAAGACTGAGCGACGGATATAAGCGCGAAAAGTAGCAGTAATGAAATTTCATGAAATAAACACTGAGAATCTTTATCTTACATAAAACAAGGGCTTTTAGAACATGATCTTTTTACTATATAAGAGCTTAATAGATTTTCTGTTAAGAATATTGTCATTATTAAAATGTCTTTGAAGTGAAATGAAAAACAAATCGCTTATAAAATTTTTAGAAACCTTGTTTTTTATAAATCTACAAACTTTTAAACCTTAATCTCACGACATCGTTATGTAGGACTTTTACAATGTATTAATTAGATATCTTTATATCCTTTCAGATTACATTTACACTCGTATGCTCAGGCCTCAGACATAACGAAACTGGACGACAGCAACACAAATATTAATATATCATTGAGTTTATACAAACATTTTCGACTTCAACCATACGAAAATGAAGTACATAATAAACAGGAGTATTATAACACTTTTGAAGCAATAAAAAGTAAAGTAAAAAATCAATCATCAGACGAGAATTTATTAAAACATAACACTTCAAAATTTGGATTGAAAAATTCACTGCAGAACTTTTATTTTCGCGAAAAGAGGCTTTTGACTAGGAAAGTCCTGCAGGATCACAGCGACGGAGGAGTCCCGAGAGGAGGCGTTAGCCTGGACGAGGACGAAAATTCGACGATTATTAGTTTCGTGCGATTCGACAGGGCCGATAAGATTAATCATAAAATGAAAAACGAACTCCTCACCAATTGGAATTGGGACAACGTCAATAACTCAGCTTACATTATTGATGGGGCAGATGGAACGTCACTGATAAAATCTGAAGCGAAACGGAGCCCGATAAACGACATCGTTTCGAGAAATATCACAATGCTCTTGGAAAATCTCTTGAAAAATTATGAAAATTCGCAGTTACCAACTCATGGAAAAGGTTAATTAATATATTTTTAATGTTTTATACCAAGCTGGAAAATACCGACAATTTATTTAGATTATTTTTTTACCCTTTTCAGGATTTCCAACGGTTGTCAAAACAAATATGTTGATAAGAAGTATGGGACCAGTTTCTGAATTGGACATGGTAATTATACAATAACATAACACTTCATATAGCATTAACTCTTTGTTTAATTAATCCTAACGGAGAGACTTTAGAGTCGGTAATGTTACGTGTGTAGTGGTTACGTGATTATATAATGATGACGTCAGTGATTCGTAGATCGCTTCGCGCTCTGTACTGTTTTTTACACGCATTCAACTTGAATCTGCGAGAAAAATCTTATGTGGGCAATAAGAACATTTAAATAATTTAATGAGAAAAAAGGGGGGTATAGAAACAAAACCGCTACTATGCACTCGTCGAAATTGAGAAAGACGTATTTATAACTAATTTTATGACCAGAGCGGAAATTATAAGATTTATATTCTTCCGATAAAATGCTTTTAAAATATCCAAAAGTGTATTCAAGAACAGTTTTCAATTATATTACTGGCAATATTTGACACACAACCATTATCAAACCCGTCACCTTTTTTCGTCAATTGCGCAACAATGGTGGTGGTTTTGTTTCAATGCCACTCAAACCATTTCTAACTTTTCTGAATATAATGATATCCCTACTTTACAAAATATATGATAGTTACTTCTTGTTATGGTGTCACCTCCTATCGGAGGTTGGCGATTCTGGCGATTGCGACTTTATTCGCCGCCGCACGGAACAACTCAGTCGACTTACAAGTTACGCAGCTTATAATTATAATAGTTACTAGGGATGATTTTAAACTACAACACATATATATATATATTGTACATGAGTGAAATGTTATTAATGTCTTGGTTATTATCTCAACATAAAATAAGAAGAATTAAATATTTGAAAAAACAGTACGAATATTTTGCCCTTTTAATACACTCCCTACGCGTTTACTCTACAAGCAAAAGTCAGATATCTACTCCTCTCTTTCAAGGCGTTCCTTTTTTATTCCCCGCCAGTAATCACGCCGTGTCACATTTCTTCGTGGTGATGCTCTCATTGTCTGACTACAAAATGCCATGTCATCTATTAAAGTCGCGTTTATTAAAATGTCGGAGTTTACTAGCTTTTTTTTTAAAAATGTAAATGTATTTTATTTTATGTAAATATTATAAATTAAATATCTAGTTTAATTTTTTTTTCATTCTTCTTATCTTATTGTACCCATAGATACAAGTAAATTGTTAACTTCAATATTTGATACGCCTGTGAAAGGATTATAAATAAAATATTTTTTACAAATAATTAACGTTATAAGTTTTTCATTTCATCTTTTACGATTCATCAAAATTTTATTCTTCATATTTTATAGAACGGTAAAATAAAATGATATTCGTTTTAGACAATATCATATTAATGTTTTCAGCGAGATAGAGATTAATATATGTACATAGCAGTGGCGCGCAGCACATAAAATGCCTAGCATTTTTAAAGATTCTGTGAAAAAAATTAATTTAAAATTCTAGTTTTTAACTGTTTATGTATATAACATCATATCACTCTCGTATTCGTTTCAAGAATCTGAAAGGAATCATACTGAACTAAATATTTTCCTTTTGAATCCGTATTATATGTATTCGCCCTATCTCTACGTCTGCGATTTTTATGTCAATTAAGAGTTGTTAAGTAAATTTTTCTAACAATCGCGAGTTTGTTCGAATAGTCCAATTTTTGGTGAGAACTGCGCGCACGTCACTTACAGAAATGTCGTTGTTACTAATTCCATTTGTGCTGATTTAATAAATATTATATGTGTATTCCAATGGTTAATTAGTTTCTTTGCTTGCCAAATATGAACATCGTCAATCATTTGTGATAATATGTTAATAGATTGCCATTGTTAAAGCCGATTATTTCATTCTATTTCATTGCCATTGTTAAAGCCGATTATTTCATTCTATTTCATTGCCATTGTTAAAACCGATTATTTCATTATATTTCATTGCCATTGTTAAAGCCGATTATTTCATTCTATTTCATTGCCATTGTTAAAGCCGATTATTTCATTCTATTTCATTGCCATTGTTAAAGCCGATTATTTCATTCTATTTCATTGCCATTGTTAAAGCCGATTATTTCATTCTATTTCATTGCCATTGTCAAAGCCGATTATTTCATTCTATTTCATTGCCATTGTTAAAGCCGATTATTTCATTCTATTTCATTGCCATTGTTAAAGCCGATTATTTCATTCTATTTCATTGCCATTGTTAAAGCCGGTTATTTCAGTCTATTTTGTAATTAGTCCAGATCCCGATATGTATGCAATAAAATATGTATATTTATAGTATTTTTTATATAAAGTCGGTAACAGCATAACCTAAGTTTATGCCTACAGCACGCCACTGGTATATAGTATGAGAACTCCGCTTCGCTCTTGGTCAATTATTTGATGATAATAATTTTTGGATTACACGCTAGCTTTCTTGTTATTTTTTTGTAAAAATAAATGTGACTGTTTTTGATAAAGTACTTAGATACATTACACTCAAATCAATTTAATTAATATTATATGTCCTGTTGGTCAATGATTCCATCGTTTAATTATCTTTAACATCCATTCTATATTTCGCTTTTGGTTAAATGTTACGTGTCGTAGGCGATAATGCCAATATTCACAAATATTCTTCTTTTAAGGACTATTCGATGGACTGCTATTTCCGTCAGTACTGGAGAGATGCCAGGCTCAGTTTCCTCGGACCCATCAAGTCTCTGTCTCTCTCCATCAAAATGCTGGAAAGAATTTGGCGACCTGATACCTACTTCTATAACGGGAAACACTCTTACGTGCACACTATAACAGTCCCCAATAAGCTACTTAGAATCAATCAAGACGGAGACATCCTTTATTCCATGAGGTACTTAATATAACGACAAATCAATCAGCCACTTTAAAAGTTATACTTAATTAATTATTATAGAAATTACACCTTTATAAACCTCGCAAGAAATAAACATTTTACATGATTTAGAATGATTTATACATAAATTAAACATTTATATAAGGCCACTTTTAAGTTTACGTGTACACTACTAGTTTTGAGAACTACAGAGGTTCTCATCTAAAGGTGAGAATTTAAACTAATAAGCAATGTAATAAGATAAAATATCTTCGATACTGATAGACGTGGGTGGGTTGGGTGTGGGGCGGGGGTGGAGCTTGATTTAATGGAAACAATGAGAGGAGGGGCGAGGAGTTTTGAATAATATATTATTAATGAAAGTTTTCCCAGAATATTAATTTTTTTTAATTTCCAAATTTTCGAGATTATTCAATATGTGGCTTTTATATTTAACTGGGTGTAATAATTTAAGCGTGTATCAATTGAACGAGTGATTAATGTTTATTTTTTGATATTTGGTCTGCAAATTCGGAAAAATAATTGCTACTAAGACCGGGACGGTGTTATTTAATTCTTATTTTTAGATTTCTCTATATTCAAAAACTCATCACCAACCTTCTCTCTTTGTTTCCATTAAATCAAGCTCCAACCCTGGTTACTTCCTCATATAACCTACCCACCTCTATCAATACCTAAGATATTTTTATTATATTACAATGCTTATTAGTTTATATTCTCACCTGTAGATGAGAACAGTATACTTAAACTCAAAAGCGGTCTTAAAGAAGGGTTTTATTTATATATAAATGAATCATATCATTCCACAAAGTTAATGCCAAATTAATAAATAATATGATTTAGAATCCACAAAAATAATTCAAAGTTAAAAGAATTTGGCATGCCCGCCAAAAAATGATATAAAAATGTTTATGTAGAATTATTAAAAGTGCTGGCTTCTGTTTAGTAAATTTTCAAGTAAAGGTGTTCCTATAATTTAATTTCAGACTGACTATCAAGGCCAAGTGTCCAATGGACTTAAGAAATTTCCCTATGGACCGACAATCCTGTCCTCTAATTTTGGGAAGCTGTGAGTATATTTTTCTTGGCTGTATATACTAAATTATATCTAATTATTTGTCTGCTCGTTTTTATATTGTGTCTCTGTTGTATTCTCCAGATGCTTACACTAATCAGCAACTAGTTTACCAGTGGCATACTTCGGAGAATGTCACATTTGTTCCCGGAACGACTCTCTCCCAATTTGACTTGATGAGTTTTCCTTACAGAAATATTACATTTACAAGACGTGACGGTAAGTTTATTTTAATTTTTAATGTATTGTAAATAATGTAAATAATGAATGGTACTAAAACTAATGAAATAATCTATTAAAAATATTTATTATCGGCATAGTCCGAAAAACAAAAGATTATCGCACATCTAAAAAGAAGTGTCCTCAATAAGATTAAATGAAGTTTACAAGAGAACAAAAATAAAATTGAATCGCTTGTTTCATAACATTTTATAATTTTTCGCAGGACTTAAATTATTTTTATAAATAAATACGCTTATGAACGGAATCGACAATGCAGAAATTGTGGTTAAAAAGTATTACTATCTAGGAATGGCAAACTCTAATTTTTACTAAGGGTAAAGATGAATGATCGGTCTGTTTAAAAGAGACACTATACATAGAGAATCGTGTTTACGTCACTTTTCAGATATAAATCTTAAAACAGAAAAAGTTTTTTCGCTACACTTTTTTATGGGATGAGCGTTATATAATATACCTGGATGGTTCGTTATTGCAATCAAATGCGTGGTAATCAGAGTACAAAATTGTACAGCGTTTTATTATTAATATTTAAAGCAGTAAATATGTGGTCAGACATTTGAACAAAATGTTTTTTATGTTTGTACATAACATTAAAAATTACTATTTTTGTCTACCAGTTTCGACACATAACCCTATATTTGTCAAGACAACAACTACACTAGCATGTAAATAACACTACACACCACATCATAGAATTATTTGCACCCCAACACCTTTACAAAGTACTCTTTACATGCGTGTTACTCAAACCAAAGACCTACATAGGCCTTTAGTTAGAGTAACACGCACGTGAAGAGTATTTTGTGAAGGTGTTGTGCAAATAATACCATGGTGTGGTGTGCAGTTTTATTTACATGCTAGTGTAGTGGTTGTCCTGACGAAGAGACCGGTTACTTCTCAAGGGTTCATCATGCAAATTGATGTCAGGTAAAGAAAGAGAATCAATAGTTCCACTGAGAATCTTGTGTAGCACAACAATATCGGATATTTTCCATCGGGAAATATCCAATAGTTAAGATAGATAAAAAAGTAATTTTTAGTGGTTATATACTAACGTAAATAAAAGTTTGTACAGAGTTAAACTGAATCCTTTTTTTAGGCGACTTATTTTTCTTTTTTAACCCTTAACTACCTACCACATATTGTGTTACACAATCACCTGTCATACGTCTGTGGGATTCCTGAATAAAATAATTCACGATGGTAAAATTTAGTAAAGAAAGGTTTTGTTTTTAATTAAAATTATATTGAGGAACATATCAAACTCTCTATTAGAAAGAAAGGCACATGAATCTCATCATTTTTTTTCTTTTAACCTTAAGTAATTTTCAATATTTCTTATTTCAGGCTTACAAACTAACATATTTGGAAAATGAGATCCACAAAAATTATCATAGAGAATAGGAACTTCTTACTACTTTTTTAAATATTCAATAATTAACAAACGTAGAACAAAATAAAAATTCTCCATAAATTCTTCACAAATTCAACAAAATGGCAGGCTCGAAATTCATAATTTTTCATGTCAGCGAAAACACAGCTTGTTTAAGCACTCAAGGCAAATTGGTGCTTTACATTCGAAACACTTGTATTGTATATTGCGTTTCTTTGTGTATTTGCAAGTTGAAGAGTTTTTACGAACCGCCAACCTTTCTTCAGCACTGCTACTAAATGGAAGTGCTGATTGAGTGGTCACGTTTCTGTAGAGGATACGTTGAATTTCACATTGTTGCAATTTCACACGTTGCAATTTCACATTACATTCGTCATTAAAAAAATGCTGTCAAGTATCAAGTGGGCAAGACAAAGAATTTAACTCACTCCGATATGCTGGTTTTGTTTCTTCTCTTTCCTGCACTATATTATGCCACAAAGTTCTCGATCGTAAAAACGGTGGGGTAAATGACTAACGAAAGTGATTCTTTCCAAAATAATTCTTCTTCCACGGTCTCGATCGAATTTCAAATAGTTCATCATTTTAAGATGAAAATTCTTCGTTTCCATGTTAAATTGAAGACAAATGATGTTGGGATCGAGAATTTTCTTTATTACCCAGTACAGTTGGCTCTTCGTGTTCGGAATCAGACACACAACTTTCTTCCAATACATGATCTAGTCCAACATGATCTTGACAGATCTTATTCCAAACACCGCTCGAAATTAGTGTCAGACTCGCTGCGATAGTTTTTTACTCACCTGAGACAAACGCACGCACATACAACCTCGACGAGCGCTTGCGCGACACTTAGGGGTGCGGGGAAAGGGTATAGGAACGAACATGTTAATACGAAACGTGGGCGTAAAAATATTTACGATTATTAATTCGACGGGATCTGTGAGACGTATGGTTGGTGGTTAAGGGTTAAGAATGTCCCCCCTCGCATATATCTAAGACACATGTATGATGCACTCATAAGTTTTTATTTTTACATAAATCCTCTAGTAAACAAAACGTATATCATACAATAGATGTTGTTTTTTAAACATTCATCCAACCCGAGTCTCTTCAAAAGAAAACGTATTTTTTT
>JADDOH010014713.1:0-13657 GCA_016648135.1 Agrypnia vestita | reverse complement strand
CAACAGAGTCTCGGCTTGATCTTGGTCTGCAGCTTAGCGTGGGAAGCTATGATTACGCAAGAGTTAGCTACCGGATACAGCGTTGCCGATGGGGTTGTATCCCCCCCTCTGGAGGGGGGAACCTAAAATCCACGTAAAGAAAAATCAGAATCAACTTGACTCTTATAAAATATGACTTATGAAAGAATCGCAAATTTCGATCTTAGAATCACGGGCTATGGTAAATTAAATATCAGACAGAACCTCCTCGAGCCTCTGTTGCGCCTATTTGTTATGAATATATGTTTACTCTTTCTACTATATACCATGAACAGATATATCGGGCCGAAGACCACCGAACGCGCTAGTGGTAAGCCTTGTAGGTATGTGTTCTGGAGAACTCAGCCATTAATTTGCATTTAGAATATTATGTGTGTGTTTTATAAGTATAATTGTGCATTAATCGACCAGGAATTATCTAACCCGGATGTCCGGCAGATCCAGTATACTATTGCATTCAAAAAAATAAGTTAGAAATAGATATTGCGTGTTGTTGCGCAATACTAGCGCTAAGTTCCTATTATGTACTGTCGGCCGTATTATGTGGATACCAAGTTTTACTCAGAACGCCCTAGGCTGTAGTTCGCACGTGGTATTTGTATCTAAATATTCCATTGTAATCGTGACTTTGCACTCAGCCGTGGGATCCGTCCACAGGTTCTAATATGAATCATCGGTAACCAGGCGGCATCGTTCTAGGCGAAAAATCTACGTAAACATGTCTATGTTCGCGAGGAAATGACAGATGCGTCCTCCACGATAGGCGATTTCGTTAGTCGAATCGTAGAATAGTAGAATCGACCGTCATATTTGAGTCCGGCTCAAGTTGCGCGTTAATAATGTTAGGTTAGTTTCACCTCGTATGAATACAATTTCATTTCTTCTGCTACGCTTCTAAAAGTGCCTGAGTAACCGCGTCAAATCGAGGAGTCCTAAATTACTATCACTAGACGATTACTGGCCAAATTATATGTTAGACTATACGTAAACATAATTCAAGCACGTAAATAAATTTTAAGCATAGCTTTGAGCTTGCAAAAGCAGATCTCAAATAATATATTAGACTTTTAACAAATAAACTTAAAGTAAAATCATTCAAGCTCTTAAAACTTATTCTTAAAGCCTTCTCCTTTGACCTTTCGATTCAAACTTCCAAAAAAAAAAAGCTTCACCTACAATACACAGTTAGAGACGTGAAAGGTTACAAACTGAAAAATTACTTACTGTAATAGCATAATAATATCTACCAATAAAAATTATACCTATATAAATAAATTACTTAATTAAGGAAAATAAAAAATAATCTTAAACAAAACATGAACCCTTTTTACATTAAACAATTATTCTACACATATTTACACTTGGACTTATGACTCACTCAACTAATCACTAACATTGCACTTGATACTTTGTAGATACATAATTACTACCTTATGAAAATAAATATTACTGACGAATTCAAAAAAATATTATAATTGTGTTCTATAACGCCACTCTGGGACAGGCGTAGCCTAGTAGAGTGGCATAATCCAAAATTTTAACAAAAAAAAGTGTAATTTATCTTATATTTTTATTGTTAAATTAGTATTAAGTACCTTTATTTGTAAACAAAGATTTTTTTGAAATAAATAAAAAATAAATCTAAAAAAAACATATATGTTTTTTATTATTTATTATATTCATATCATATATTCATACAATAAAAACGTTTTATTTGCCATAAAAGAGCTGACGCTCGTGCTTATGGGAGGATTAATCACATCAGTTCATTTTATGGATATTAAAATTGCAATAACAAGGTGTTAAGAATATTGTTAAACAAAATAAATATGTATATGTATTGTGAAGTTCATGGAAATTTCAAAGGGTTTTTTAATCGAATTGTTTGTTTCATTTTTAAATGACAAAAGGTTTTGAATTTTTTTCAATTTTTCGGGTACTGAATTGTAAGTTTTAATTCCTATAAAGGAATAATAGTTCTAGAATGCGCTTGTTTTATATTTGTGCGTTTTTTTATTTCAAAATTACCTTGTAGACCAGAATCCATTACATATATGTTTTTTTTATAAATTTGTAGTAATGATATATTTTTAAAAATTTCCATAACAGAAGGCACACAAAATTCTTGCATAATACACAGTTTTAATTGTCTTTGGTGAATGTTTCTTGGTCTAATAAAAATAAATATAGTTTTTACGAACCTTTTGACCTTATAGTTTCATTTCATATTTTCTTATTATCAATTAAATGTTTCATATTTTTATCTACAAATATACGAAATCAAATTTTCAATTATTTTTCGTTACGACGGAAGTTGTAAATAAAACGCAATAATAGGGTATTCCAGAATCTCCTAGGGGCAGACAAAACTTGGCAATTACGGGACATAATCTTGTCTGTTTCTGAAAGTTGAAAACTTTAGCCTTAACTGCTGTGGAGAAATTGGACAGTGAAATTCGCGATTATCCTTGTAAATTGAATTTACCCCATTTGACAAAAAGCCCTCGGAAAAGTTGTCAGAACTTGGGCCAAAACAAACCCAAAAGAGGGTATTAAACTAAATAAAAACCGCCCTTACCGCCGCCGCTCGAAAGGCCTAAGCTTAAGTTGTAATAATGTAAAGGGAATCTGTGCAAGACTTAAAGAATCAAATCTATTGACGATGTATTAAATATTAGACTAAGAGCCAGCGACCGCAAGACATATATTGTATTATCAAACCTGAAATATTTTCTGTAGATGCACTACATATTAGGTAAGAAGGTTTGGATATTATGGCTTTTGAGTTAGGGGGATTTGGGCAGATAAAAGAGGTACAAAAAATGAGTAAACAAAAGGTAAAAATATGAAACATGATGCTTTATTATGCTTAACGGGAGAGTATTATATACTCATATTGCCTTTCGCGGGTCACTTCTTCGGCCAGAAGCTTCCGCTTCGAAGCTCTATAAATAACCATGTCATTTAGGTTATAGTAGCAAATCGGAATTTCGTATATTTTATTTGGGCCACTATTTAACAATTTTACCTGATAACTTAAATTTTAACGTTTTACTTTACTTTACTTTATGTTTTACTTAGGTTTTCGCGGTAACTGTACCAAATTTGTGGAATAAACTACTTAATAAACGTGACAAACAGGCAGTTTACCACAGTTCAAAAACAACTAAAGACGCATATCGAATCAGACCGTTATAACACTACCTAATATATCCCACTCCTAGTATGCACTCCGCGTAAATACCTGATTCTTTCTTTTATAGTTTTATTCCATCTTATCCAACTATTATATTTTTAAATGTTCATTCCTATTTTTGCATGTCATCTAGTGAATAAGCATGTAATAATAAATAAGTGTTTTTAGTCAGTATGTTGTTTTGTGTGAAGCGCCGCTGAGGTAATACTCACGAAAACGGCGCTATGTAAATGATCCAACGACCAAATCATTGAAGAAAAAAGGCATCCTTACATCTCACACCAGAATCCAGTCATCTCAAAGGTAAGAATTTCATTTTGTTTGAGGTCTACATTCATGCTGCGATCGTCGTTACGGTTTTCCCTCTCGTGTTTTTTTTTAAATTTATTTATTTCAAAAAAATTCTTGTTTACAAATAAAGGTACTTAATACTAGTTTAATAATAAAATAAAAGATAAATTACACATTTTTTTTGTTAAATTTGTGGATTATGCCGCTCTACTAGGCTACGCCTGTCCCAGAGTGGCGTTATAGAACACAATTATAATATTTTTTTGAATTTGTCAGTGATATTTATTTTCATAAGGTAGTAATTATATATCTACAACGTATCAAGTGTAATGTTAGTGAAAGTTGAGTGAGTCATAAGTCCAAGTGTAAATATGTGTAGAATAATTGTTTAATGTAAAAAGGGTTAAAGTTTTGTTTAAGATTATTTTTTATTTTCCTTAATTAATTTATTTACTTATATAGGTATATATTTTTATTTGTAGACATTATTATGCAATTACAGTAAGTAAATTTTCAGTTGCTGTTCTACCTTTGGAGGTAAGCCAGTTGTTTGCTAAAGCTTTTATTTTATTAATTGAGTATATTCTGATTTCCGGGAAGTCTGTTTTAAATATGTTAAATATTTTAGGCCCTATGTATGAGTAATTTTTCTGTCCATATGTTGTCTTAGTTTTTGGTATTTCGTCAAGGTTTCGTAATGCTTGTCTAGTATTATGTGAATGCGAGTTACTGGTTGCTGTTAGGTGGTTTGTGTTTTTGATGTATAAGATGAGGGTCGACTTAACGAACAGCTGTCTAACGTCCAGTACATTAAATTCTCTGAATAGTCTGTCTGATTGGTATGTGAATGGTTTCTTATTAATGACTCGGAGCAAGGTTTTTTGTGCCGTTATAGCTGGTTTTAATGTGGTTTCATGTGCCAACCAACTTCCAGCATCTCGTCAAATTTGAACTCGTGCAAAGGAACGATTCTCGCACTTGAAAAAAATCTCAATGTACCTCTATGTTATTATAAAAACCGCATTTATTTACTACAAACCGCTACACCATAAGATGGTCACTTTGTCCGGAAATATATTGAACCAGAATGTTCTTAGGTTTTCACGGCCACTCAGAATCTTCAAGTTTGTGTTTACTGGGGTATTATGCCGTGTTGTTACGACCTTTCGATAGGACTGCGATAAAGTATACGCGGGACAAACGGCGCGTACAATTTCCAAAAGGGTCAACGAGCACAAACGGGCATGCAAACTCGGTCATCCAGAAAAATCAGCACTGGCTGAGCATTTTCTGGATACCGGCCATCATTTTGCATTCGAACCAAAAATCCTTGGAAAGCCGAAGAGTCACCATACGCGTCTTATCAAGGAAGCACTAGAAATATACAAGCACCCGATAAATATTAACAGAGATGATGGTCTCAAATTAAAAACATCTTGGTATCCGGCGCTTCAAAGTCATTCTCGTCGCAGACTCCGCAAAGATAGTGATCAGACAACAGATGAATCATACACACGACACAATACAACACATCATGACTTCGGCACGGTATTGCAAGCCGATAATTAACCACAACACCAACATTCAAGACAACACATCAGCCCTGATCAACCCCGCAATGGGATCCGAAACGTCGGCCCGAAAGGTCGTAACAACACGGCATAATACCCCAGTAAACACAAACTTGAATATTGAACCAGTAAATTGATTTAAATGTTGAGATTTGTCCGAGTGGAATCGTTCATTTAAATATACTTTAACATAGATTTGTGTTTTTGAATACAAAGTGCTTAATGAAATATACCTAGTTTAATATGGCTCTATTTAAATGTTCTAATTGATAATTAAACGCATCTTAATAGTTTATTTCATGTATTCATTTATGGCCTATTGTTAGTAAAGTGTAGGTGATATATATTTATTTAATTTGAATTTATTTCAACGCCCTCTATTTAATTATTATTATAACAATTTATAATTAAATAATCAACGTTTATTGATAGTATATTACATTGATATTTTGTATTTTATTTGGAATATGATTAATTAACTATCAATTAATAATTATTTTGATTGATTGATTAATTGTACTTTAATTTGAAAGTATTTTTAGTTGTCTCGAGGTAGTTTTTTCCCATAATTGATAAAGTTGTCTCTATAAAGAAATGAAGCGCGTTTTCCAGGTGAATCTTTGTGTGGTATAAAAAACTTTACGTTAAGGCAGGTATTTTTATATCAAAAATCAAAATTAATATTCTTGTGTGCACAGTGCCTGGACTAGAGGGATGGCGCAACTTTTTCAATATAATGAGAAAACTTTTTCAAATTATCTTCGGACGC
Source organism: Agrypnia vestita (assembly GCA_016648135.1). Taxonomy (NCBI): domain Eukaryota; kingdom Metazoa; phylum Arthropoda; class Insecta; order Trichoptera; family Phryganeidae; genus Agrypnia; species Agrypnia vestita. The sequence goes on along the minus strand of JADDOH010014713.1, from coordinate 7,791 downwards.
TCTCGAAAGCTTTGATGGGTCGAAGTATGTCATACACAGCATTAGTTAATAATAATTTATTTAAACCGCAGTTAATTCAGTTAGCAATATTGTTTAATCTCACCATTTTTAAAGTTTTAAAATTATCACATGCAATTCAAAACAATAAATCAAATAGCTTTAAGTAATGGTAAGGACCCCGATATTATTGACAATATTTATTGAAAAATACAATTAACGATAAATATTTGGATGATATTATGATTCAGAATATTTTTGAGTTTGTTCAAATCTTTCAGAACAGTGCTGGATTTTTGTCACAGAGATGTTATTAATCAATTTATGTATATTATAGATATCTCACAGAGACGAAACTGTATTTCTTAAAAAGGAATTTAATAAAAATTGGAAATAATATTTCCTGGCGTATCCTAGTGTAATGCAAGTAATTCGTATGAATTTTATCACACAGAAAAAAGTATATTGCTTTCAAAATTCTGTAAATCAATTGTAGATTTTTTCATTAGCGACATTAACGATATTAAAATAATTAGCGACATCTGTGCTGATTTAGGGGAATGAAAATGGCTTTGTACAGGCTGCATGGAAAGGCGGTTACAACTCATGAGTGAAAGCTTGTCATATAATTCAAATATATATACAACTTCCAAAAATTAGTAGGCATGGTATATTCTATCATGGGTGGAAATGGCAAATGTTACATTGTGTAAAGTGATCACTTAAGCCAACCATACGATAGGTCATAAGTCCTATGTACACCCAAATGACTTCTTTACCTACTTTCCCATAAGAAATACAGTTTCGTCTCTGTGAGATATCTATAATATACATTAATTGATTGATATTATGATTATCTGCATTTACGGCCACGAGCACTGGATCTTAACCAAAATGGTATTTTAGGCCGCCGAGATTTCTACGAGGAATAGTAGGAGTTACCAAAAGGGACAGAATTACTCAAATAAGAGAATGTCTCGAAGTAGAACCCTTATTGTTTTTTTTTTATTTATCGCGAAATCACAGTTACGGTGGCTGGGACATATCTTGTGGATGCTGGTAGACGGACTGCCAAAGCGGTTAACCCAGGCACGACCAGAAGGCAGAAGACCAAGAGGACGTCCTTTGAGGAGCTGGCGGTTTGAGGACTGCTGCGAAGCGAGGTTGCAACTAAATTGAGCTGACGTGGAGAGTGAAACCCAAGATAGAAAAAGTTGGAACCTTTTATGCGGTGTAGGGACCCCAACTCTATGGATTAGGGATGGAAGGAGAAGAAGAATTATTATTATTTGTGGTTTATATATGGCGTAGAATTTCATATAGGCACAGGGTTATTTAGGTCATGGCTGCTTGAACATTCAAGGCAAAAATAAAGTCCTGCCAGGTTATTGATGTTTTACATTTAACCACAGGGTTATATGGAAAAATAAACAAAATTTCTGAAAAAATTACTAATAATTTACCAAATTGCATTTAAACTATTACTAAGCTTAATTAAATATAAGGCTATAATCGACAACGTCCTTCTGATAAATTTAAGCTTCGTCCATCATTTTATGCAGGTAAAACGGCACGTTGTTTTAATATTAGAACAAAAGAATTCGTAAAATACCTTAGTTATAAAAAAAATTCAGTATTTGCAAACCAATTTTTAGAGATAGCTTACGTATTTGAATAATAAAATAGCAATTAATTTTAACACACAAAAAATTGAACCGTTATGTAACAGAGTAATGTTAGAAATCAAAAGTTCCTCATGAACATGTCTTAAAATAACCATTTAAAATAAAACTTTTTAAAATTTATTCTCTAGTCAACTTCACCCTACACTTCCATCACGAAGGGGCCACGCCCCCACTCGACGATTGATCCATTTACTTTAATTAAATTATTAAATTAATTGAACAGTTGTTGTGCTTCCATTTGCGAGAATACTATATTATTAAGTATTCATTTGGTCTATACCAAGTTTGTAAGATTTTTAAAATTAATAAAATATTGAGATTTTTTTAAATTAATAATATAGCGTTATATAATATTCATTACACAGATTTTATATCAAAAAAGTTGGCCAATCTTTTGGAAGTTACTGAGTGCAAAGTTTCGACAAAAATTTCATTAAGGCGTCGGCCTCTTTGGGAAGCTTCAGGAGCATCAAATATGTACAGACCTCACACCATATTTTGATTAGCGAGCACACCGGATACAAGGCAGCATATTTTTGAATTGCTTTTGAGTTTGATTATTTTATCTCACGTAATATTCTCTATTTGTCTGGCTGAAAGTTATTTTATTTTATTTATTTAATTTATTCATGGGAAACTAACAGTGCATATAAAAATCACATTACACATGATTATTGAACAGTATAAAGACCATCTTACAAGTTTCCACAGAATTAACATGTTATGTGTTAACATATAGCAACAATAACTTGAGTTATCAAGAAAACAAAAAAAGTTAATGTTTTAAGTTACGAACAAACTATGAAAGTCAGAAAAGGAAAGATAAAAGGGGAATAAGGATCGGATAGGAAAAGACAAATCTACTTAGTCAAATGGAGAAGAGATAAGAAGAAAAAGATGTGCAAAAGAATCTGACAAAAGAAAAAAGATGAATTAAAGAAATATACAAGATAAAAATTACATATACGAGGTCTGGTCAAAAGAAAGAAAATGGATTAAAGAAGAGGTAAAAAAAAGTTTATGACTGAGGTGAATATCCAAGAGTTTTGAATACATAGATTGATGAATTGAAAATATTCAAGTCGCTCAATTTAGTTAAATATAATAATATTAAATATTATATCGAGATGATAAAAGGAAACCACGTACCGAATCACTCTGTAGAATGTCGATGACAACAATACGCTCGAAGTCTTTAGTATATTCCATGACATTCTGGAACACACTACCGCACTCTGGAACTAGCTATAACATTCGAGTAACGTCTAGAACGGTCAGGAAATAACGGGAACACAGCACAAACGTACAGAATTCGTCGGAAAGCCAACGTGTTTCCTATAAAAGGCAAGGCCGTGTCGCGGCGCAAACAGTTTATTTTGACCATTCTACCAGCATGATGTTAGCAGCTGTGCGGTGGCCAGGGTAGCCAGTCATGGAATACAGAGCGAAATACCTACTTATATTCTAGAAAGTGTTACCCAGCGATAGTAAAGTGTTTATTAATGAGTGATAAATAACAAAGTACTGTAAATTAGAAATTAGTGCTACAGATCAATTCGGACGTCAATTTATTAAAATAATGAATAAATCGTAAATTAATATCCAGTGTTTTCATTTTTGACAATATTTTTTCGAAATTTGAAAGCATTTAACTGTGAACTTTGATATTTATTGCTTGAATGTATATCTGAAAGCTGGCTTGGTTATTCATGAATTGGATATTATTGAGTAGCTTGTTGGTGTAGTGGTCATGAGGCTTGCTTAGTGATCTGGTGGTCACAAGTTCGAGCTCCATTGCATGACATCAGCAAGTTAGTCCTATTTTCATAGCACAGGCTTTTAGTTTAGTTTGAAAATCGTAAGAATCTTGATGCGTATTTCGTGTTCGCTATTTTTATTAAAATCTATTAAAAAATATATATATATTTATTGTTTGAATGAATATCTAAAAGCTTATTCGTTATTTTTCGTACATTCTTTATCGGGTTCGCAGCTATAAATGCGCGCATGCGAGTCAGATAGTATTCTTTTGTTGTGTTCTCAACATGACATAGTGATGGGTGCCCATTCATATATACTCTCACACTAGACTGTGATTGTACCAGCTTTTACTAGTTTCAGATCAAGATTTTTTCCTCTCTTATATTCACATACAGTGATCTTATCGGTGTAGTTACATCTGCTTCTGTGCCCTATCTCAATTGATAGCTCTCGCTAGGAAGCCATTTTAGCTCATGTACTTAATTTTTTTTTTATTACTTGCACTACACATCAGAGTTTTTTTAAATATCTTCCAAAAGTACATTTGCAGTTTATGTGTAAGAATGCATTTCATAATATTATATTTTTTACATACTAACGCAATCAAATTACAGTGGTAGCGATTGGAGAGGGTAAAGGGGAATGTGGGACGGGAGTAGAAGGGAAGTTAATATTAGATTATAGGGTAATTATTTTGGGTGCGGTTGTGTAGATATTGTTTGTTTTATGTCTCTTATCGTTGAGTTGAAAATTTCAGTGTGGTGATTGTTTGTGTTAAGGGGAGGTAAGGGATTTAATTATTTTTTTTGCAGTTTATTTTTAATATATAACATCGCAATAATTCTGTGTCAAAATTTCCAGTCAATCGGAGTAAAATTGGCGAAGTCATGAACATTTAAGTGATGCTCAGACTGATTTTCTATACCTGCTCGGGCATCTTTTTGTCTTAAAGATCTAGATCTTCTTGATGAAAACTCTTTGCTGTATGGAACTGGCATCGACGACTGTGTGTAGTATAAAATAATTATCGAGTTTTATTTTGCATTTTAAATTGTGCAAAACTTTAAAGTGTTTTTCTGAAACTTGACATTATTGAAGTCCGTGTACGCCATAACTTGAAATCTACTAGACCGATCGTTCGTACCTTAATAATTTTACAGTAACAAATTGGCCGATTTTTTTAGCGAAAATTGGCTTCCAAGTACTACCAAAAATTGAACAATCGAAAAAAAAATCTTGAGAAACATCTTTTTTAACAAGTGCATTTTGATTTTATTGTTTCAGATGATTTAATTTCGAGTTATGATGAACACCGCAAAACAACCTTTTTTCGAGGCACCTCTGGAGATTCACTTCCACTCGCTTAAATATTAATATTTTGCAATGAATTTTTTTTTTAAATTATGTATAAATAATGTATTATTACATAAAAATTAAGTAAACAAACTAGCACTACCTGTATTTCCAAAAAAAATCTTGAAAACATGCCTTTTTTTACAGAATTAACCTTACGCCCTCTTCAATGAATTTGTGGATCTGTACATAAAGAAGTACATTGTTTGGAGTTGGTTTAGCAAAGAGGGAGATGAAAAGTAGGTTAATGTCTGTTATTGCGAGTTGGGATGTGGAAAGATATTCGTTAGTCTCTTAATAAGGCTCTCCAATAGTCTTCGTCTTCCAAGAATGTGTCCGGGAGTATTGGTGGCAAACCTAGAGAATTAAATCACCGCCACAGTTATACTTTCTCCTGCTAAACCGAATCGGTACCAAGTGGAGCTTGCATGAGGTTCGAGTTTCATAATGTGCTTCTCTCCAAAACCTCTCTCCGTCAACGCTTTCACCGTCGACCTTTTTCCGGCAAGAGCCTTCACCGAACCCAGAATTCCACCGTAATATTTTATAATGACCGTGCCAGAGACCGAAATGCCTGTGCCAATTTCTTTAATATTTCTGTGTGCTTTTATATTTCTACTGCTTATGTACTCAGTGTTGACTTAATCTTTTTTTTTTGATAAAACTTTATTCATTATTTTCTCGCCATTTTGTCACTTATACAAACATTGAAACAATCCAAACCGTTTCACTTACCAAGCTGCTCCTTTAGTGTTTTATTTATAATAATATTTATCATTCCGAATTAAATAATTTCATCAATCTATTTCAGTCTCAATCTTTTTCTTCACCTTCTTCATCTGATTCCTTTATCTATTTAATTCTTGAGGTAGCCTTTGACTCGTAACCCCCTATATAAATCTATCTCCGTCAATTACAATACAACGATGTCGTGCACCATGGGACCAAAATCCTGCCGTTTGCGGTCCCGCTCATACAGAGCCCAAAAAGGGCAAATAATAAAAAGGTCGAGACGCTAGCTGACGAGAGGGGACACTTTTAATCTTCAAAATAAAAAAGGGACAAATTAAGCAGCCGGAAAAGTTTTCGAAGGCTTTTAGGCAAATTCGATTTGTTCGGAATTCGGGGAGGGTAGCTCCCGCTAGGGCTGTTTATTTATCGCTAGTGAACGGGAAAGTTGGAGTTCATAACCGAATAATCCACCTTGCAGAAGGTCTTGAATAAATATTTGCCATTCAATTTCATGGAAAATTATGGCATTTCGCTAGCGTTCGTTCACCTAAGCTGAGATTATGTTTCGGGAATTGACATAAATTAAAGTGGCTTATGATCCCTTCTGCGTCTCTATATTTTTCTTCTGGACATCTTTTCTATTATTTGAGTGGATTATAATTAACAGCACCACTATCCAAAGGACGAAATTTAGATAAATGTTTTTGTTATCGATTTTAAAGCCGGAGCAGAGATTTGAAATAAATATGCTGATAAAATGCTTCTAAAATACGTAAATGTGCTTACAAAATCATTTTTAAACTGTGAAATATACTCTTTGCCAGATAATCATATTTAAAAACGTCGCCGTGTATTTTCGTCATATGCAAAGTGGTGCTTTCTTTTAATCAAATTTTATCTTAACTGTGTTTATACAATCACTTTTTTCCACATACATATTTATCATATCTGTGTCGAAAACAATAATTTTCGTCATCAGGGAAATTCTAGAAATTTAAAAAAAAAATTCGTTCTTATAAATTCATAAATATGTAGATGTCTCAATGAAGTTATTTATAAGTGAAAATAGGTATGGAAGTCTTTGGGTGTTTATAGAGCCTATCTATAAACACCCAAAGACTTCCATACCTCACTTTACACAATGTAATGTTCATCGATTCCGCCCGTGTTTGACCACCACATCTATGAATATTTGGAAGTTGTATAAGTTTTATTCAAATAACTCGTTTCACGTATGACATTCTTATGCTATATGTGTGTTTGAAATTCATTATCATCATAAACCCGTATACAGATAATGAGGTATACATTTTTGCCTGGAGTATGAGATAATATTTTTTTATGTGTATATCACATTTAAACTTGATTTTAAAATAAGGGGCATAAAAGCAAAAGCAGCAACATCTAAAAAAATTTAAAAATGTTTTGAATGCGCTCACAGAGGATTACTAATTTGTATAGATTAAAAATTTTGTGTATCTGTCCCTTCCAAAATCATGTTTCCTAAAAATTTATAGGCTATACTGCCTATAAAATCTCGAATTCAGTACGTTCTAAATTAATGACTGATGGTGACTGCATTAAAAGATTTTTGGATATTGCTGCTTTTGCTTTCATAGCCCACAAGTAGAGCAACAACATCGTTTTATTCTTTCCATTTTGAAGACCTATGAAAGTCATCATTTACAGAAAATCCGCTATTTTCCAAAAATAATTATATGAAATAAAACAAAAAATATGATCTATACTGTAATTTTAAGAAGATATCTGCGAATACGAATATTTAATTACCTACTTTGACAAATTCAACAAAATATAAAGAAAAAACGAAGCAACCCTTTGACTTTTATATTGGTTATTCGTCTTTAAGATCCTTTTGGCAAAAACTTTTCATGTTAATATGTCCTAGTTTCATAGTTACCCCGTCTGCCTCGAGTCGTATGATCACGGTAGGCACTTAGGTCTCGTAAGGATTCTATTTCATCATCTTTATGCATAAATACATCCTTTCATACATCAAGTTCTTATAGAACCCATTCAAAATAAATATAAAAAATAATATCTTTAATGTATTCTAAAATTTCAGTGATCTTTTCAACACTGCTAGATCCTTGTGTTACAAATTTCACAAATTTCTAAGATCCTTGAATTAATTAAATGGGTTTTCCTTTATTTATTTATATTTGTAATCGGTTATATGGTTTCATGTATTTAGTATCAATATTTTTAAAAATCGAAGGCTTATGGTAAGCGAGAGCTATAA
>JADDOH010014711.1:0-13415 GCA_016648135.1 Agrypnia vestita | reverse complement strand
TGAAACGTTTTTATATGTTTTAATAGCGCGGGACCTATGTTTTCCTATATAATATAAGATAACCCGGGCCGAACGGAAGCAATTTTATATACTTTATAAAATAGTGAAACTTGTACTTCTGTAAAACCGTAAATAAAACCCGACCCCCACGAGATTATTTTATATAATTTTTTAGAATAATGAAATTTCATACATCTGTAAAATTGTAAATAAGTCCCGATTCTCACGCGATTATTTTATATAATTTTCTAGAATAATGGAATTTTATACACCTGTAAAATTGTAAATAAGTCCCGATTCTCACGAGATTATTTTATATAATTTTCTAGAGTAATGGAATTTATACATCTGTGAAATTGTAAATAAACCCCGATTCTCACGGAATTACTCTATATAATTTTAAACGAAATGAAAATCTAGATTATTATGGGCTGAACATGATACCCCGCGAGATCAGCTATATATTTTTCACTAGACGTATTTTTAATCCCAGAATTTATTCGCTATAATTTTAACGGACTCTTACTATTAAACATAAACAAAAAAAATTATTAAAATAAACTAAATATTCTTTCGATAACTAAAATAAACCCGGTCTAATCGAAACATTTCATATAACGAAATATTATATGCCTTACAAATGTAAAAATTAAAATGAGACCTCGCGTATTTAGCAAAGATAGGTATTTTATAAGACTTATTTAAAATCGAATCTGTTAGTAACAACTCCCTTATCTTTTAACAACTTCCCGCGTTTTTAGCATAAAATAGGTATCTTTATAACGCACAGCTAGTTTCCAGAGATCCGCCAATACTATACTTAGTAAAACGAAAATTTAACTAAATTTGAACTCTACCGTTTCCTGAAATTCTGCGAATATTATTCTGTGAACCTAGTAAGACGACAAAAATAATAAACTTTATAGAACATAGTGATTTCCGAAGTTCCGATATGCCAGATTAATTACCTTTATAAAATAAAATCAAACCCGTACTCTGAGTTAAAACCCTTTTAACAGGACCTCGCGTATTTAGCATAAGATAGGTATTTTTACAAGATTTATTAACAATTTCCCGCGTGTTTAGCATAAAATAGGTATCTTTATAACGCACAGCTAGTTTCCGGAGATCTGCAAATATCAGTTCTATATATGCCGGACTAATCAACTTAATAAAGCGCAGTAATTTCCGAAGTTCTAATATGCCAAATTAATTACCCTTTATAAAATAAAATCAAACCCGTACCCCCCTTTTCTTTTATCGTGAGCAATGTCGAAGAGTATAATTACCCGTACACCACTTTCACTTGAAATTAAACTATAATTTTCACTATAACCACTGGGACACTCTAAGTCGACGGTAACTTTCACTCAAAAAAACAACCGACGCGGATTTTGCACTCTCGTAGACGTTCACACCAACTGCCTGAATTCTGCTGTGTCTTGACATTTTAAAACCCCCCTAGCGGGAAAAGGGCCCATGTCCCGCCTCTTCGGCTTCACTAATATATGCCACCCCTGATATCAGAATGCCGCCTACTAAGGTCTATTTTTGCAGTCCACAACCCCGACATCACTTACAGCCGTCATTGACTCCACCTTTTCTGTTGTTGTCTCTTCCTATGTTTTGGGGCGGACTTGGTGGCTTCGGACGGTATATTTTTCGCTTCGCAAGCGCGATAATTAATTTTTAATATTTAATTTCTAAGTTCAGTCCATATTGTCGTTTGATCAACCGTAACCACAATCTATCGGGTACTCCCCTAATCATAGTTGATGTTTCTTCACTATCTACCATTATCATGTCCCGTTCCCTCGTATTTTCACTCGTCTTTATCGGAAATTTAACGTTTCTTGGCCGCTATATCATGGGATCAATTTCCATATATTCACCACGTGCACACTGCATACCTAGATATAACAATCATCCAAAGGTACTATACCTAATTTTAAATTAATTTTGGGCGATCTTTTCTCGTGGATCACCCAATGAATCCTGTCTTATGCCCGCGGCACCCCGCGCACAGGGACGTATTAAGTCCTTCCGTTGCGGAATTTAAACATAATTTGTAACCATTTATTATTATTTTTATTGGCAGTAAGATTGATCCACAAAATAACTATGTTACATAGACAGTGAATATTCTCGAACAATATAATACTGGAAGAGTACTATTCGCTATAACACAATAAACTATTAATGTAAGTTAAAGTAAATTTTTAAATTCAGTGGAAAATTTTTAAGATCGTTTTGCTTTTAATTTTTCCCAAAACAAAATAAATAAATAAATAAATAAACACACAAATACACACTCACACAACCCCACTATTGGACATGTTTTTCTTATTCTTTTATCGATTGTATGTATGTGTTTTCGCGTAATTGGCCCAAAACTCTGTGCATCAATTATTGTCTTTTCTTCAAAGATTGATTAATTATATGGCTGTAAGAAACCCAATAAATGAAAACAAATAAAACAAATAAGTAAATAAACCTCCAGTGCCGCAGGCAAGGCGTCGGATTAATTCAGTGCTCATTTATTGCCAAGGCACTGGACGCCTCCGCTGATAACTATATACCGCTCACCATGTTCTTAGAGGTGTGTTGAAAGATTGCTAGTATCTGTCGAATCGGTCTCAAGTAGTTGTCTGTATTTGTACGTTTATCATTGTTACATGCTCTTGCTATATCCGTTCCACTTCACATTATTGTTCCTCCCGTCTTCGAATTTCTATCACACTATGTTCTCCTATGTTTTTGGTACTTATATGCTTGCTTTTTACTTGCATTTACTCCTATATATATTTGTTTCATTTATCCATCCATCTATAAGATCCCCATACGCTTTATCCTTTTATTACATGTGTATATGGGCCGCAAATTCATATTATTTTATTTACAATATTCTTATCTGGATACACTTGTTCAATTATGTTTTGTGGGTTATTACTACCAAACCCGGCGAAATCTGAGCTAGAATAGCCAATCGTATACACGTTACCCGTCCTGTTGAAACTACGCTAACGTCGGACAGGTTTGTAGTGATTACATAGTTAATATATTGTATCTATATTTGAGTATATTATTTTCTTGTCGTGCCATTAGTATGCTTACACGTTATCGTTATCTCTTTCCTAACTGTATATACCGTCATTGCGCAATTACCTATCTGTTGTAAAAGCCTGAAGAGCGTTAGTCTACAGATAAATATAATAGAATTATAGTTAACTTTTCTATCCGCCTACGTTATTCGACTCCCGCGAAACGAAAATGAATCATTATTCGCTCCTCGATAGAGCGTCAGTCTACAGATAAATATAATGGAATTATAGTTAACTTTCCTATCCGCCCACGTTATTCGACTCCCGCGAAACGAAAATAAATCATTATCCGCTCAGTTAAGGTCACCCCTCTGGTACATCGTATACGTTTTATCCGTGCTTCACGGCCAATTCCTATAAATTATTTATGGGGCGTTTTCCTCTCGCGATCCCCCGATTAGACCTGCCTTCCTTACTTTTGCTCATATTCTGCTATCTCTCTTGGGCGGCAATCCACTCGAGACCACGATTAATGACACTTAAACGGTTTCAAAAACCCAGCAAAAAAGTCCATAATTCAGAAACCTCGTGGAACTGTCAATATCATCGTCACCTTAGAGTAGACGTTAATCGGTTTTTTAACGGCTTAAACTGCAATAACCGCGACCTAAATCTCTGAAAACCATGTTCAGCATTTTTTATGGGAAGCACATGTGGACCGCTCGGACCGCATCGATCGTCAACCATTTGTACCAAACACGGCTTTACCACAAGATTAATATGATTTATAAGAATTGATTAGTAACTGCCCGTAACCTATATCCGATCAATCGCTACTAACTCCCTCCCAATACTAGCGTTTCATCATCCCCAAATTTTTGTAGCCCCAATACTCCGCCAGGTGGGTTTAGCTCAATTTTTCCCGCGTAGCATTTAAATCATCTTAGAGTTCAAAATAAAAATAAAAAATAAAATCTATAGAAACAGGTGATTCATCACAAGGGGAGATGAAAAGTAGGTGAATGTCTGTTATTGCGAGTTGGGATGTGGTAAGATGTACATTATACAAGAATATGATAGAAGATGCAATAGGCTTTCATCTTATCGTCATCGACATTCTGATTCGATCTGTACGTAATATTTTTTACAATTTCGTTACAATATTATCCAAAGTATGAATAAATATCATTAATAAATTAAGTGTTGTTTCATTACAGTGTTCATGATTAACACAATAATTTATACACAACGTTATACAAATGTTAGGGTCCTACATCTAGAGGCGAAAGGTCGTTAACTGGATGCTCTAGAAATTAATTAAGCAATTACAATAAAAATAACCTACAAACATTCAAATACCTGCATCATCCGCATTATTAAAATAAGTATTTGTGTGTGTAAAAATTAATTACTGTTGTATATGTTAATAAATAACTACCCCTCCCCCTCCGTCTTTCTTTTACGATTTGTCAGCCATATTGAATTACAATTAGTTCTAATATTGCCGCTGAAGATGATGGTTGCGCCCATCAAAAGCGCTTAAGCTTATATAATTCAAATCAGTGGAATCAAATCAGTTATAGGTCGACCACAATCAAAATACCATTTCCTAGCTTTGTCCGGTAAGAAGGAAGCGGAGAATAATTACCTGGCAAGCCAATATTACAATCCTCAATATGATATTCCAAATAAGTATATATTTTTTTGTTTAAAAAAGGTTGCTTACTTACTAGAAAAACTTATTTTGTGTTCATTTTTTGCATCGTAATAACACACATATGTTTTGCGCACATTCTTTTGAATGCAGTCTAGCTATAATATCATTATTAGGAACATAGATTTAAAGTATTTTCCATGTACTTATATAGATTTTAAGTTATTAATTAATTATTTTTATGCTTAATTTATGCAAATTATAACAGCACGAAGTTCACTCAGATGCTACTCAACAAAATATGTTTAGTTTTGTTTTTTGTAGCACTTGAACTGGCCTGCAGAGGCTAATTGAGTATTGATTATTTGCTACTTGCATTAAGTTACACTGAGGTTGAGTTTGTTAGTATATCTATAAGTATATCTATAAAAACATGTTAAGATTGTTTTTGTACATGATGAGTTTATGTTATTTCTATTCTTATGTACTTCAAAATTTTAACAATTCTGCTTGCGTTGGATTTATGCGACTTATATTCTTCTGGAGGCCACAAATAAAATAAAATAAAGATAGGTACTACGTAAAAATTATGTCCATAACATATGAAAAAAAAATTGTTATGGTATCATGGTAATCATGCGTTTGTCAATGCATCCAAACGCTCTTTAGTATCAGCAGTATATTATACAAAGAGGTATCAGTGTATTAAAACGTGCAAAGTTATTAAACGCGGAATTTATCTGTCCACCGCTAGAGAAATGTAGTTCATCGCTAAATGCACGTGCAGCTTGCTGACGCATTTCTGTTCCTTTAAATTTTTTACTACCTACCTACTAGTGATGGGTCCGCTCAGTACTAACTACTACAATGTAGTACTACATTACATTGAAGTGTACACTTCACACCTTTTGAAGTTTAGTGCACACTACAAACTACACACACTTTAATGTTATTTTAAAGTACATACTTCACATAGTTCATTTCATAAAGTGCACACTACAAAGTACATACACTTTAAAGTTATTTAAAGTACGTACTTCAAATAGTACGTACACTTTATTTTAAACTGCACACTACAAACTACACATTTCAAATCGCATACTTCAAATTTTAAATTGAAGTGTGGTATTTTTACATGTGAAATTCTTGAGAAGTCGATGTAGATGAATGAATAAATTTAACAACCCCATGGTTTTGAAAATTTTGAGATTGATCAAAGAAATCTCCAAATTAAAATATCAGTTTTTTGTACAATATTAGAAACATCGTTTTATAAAGCTCTCTTGTTAAATATTTATTCTCCGAGTCTACTCTACTTATTATAACTTTTGAGCTCTATTGACTCCCAGCTTATAATAAAATAAAAATCAGACGAAAAATAAACACAACAAAAAAATAAAGTCTGACAAATAAATACAGGATTGCTAAGCTTTCGTATTTCTTGAGTTGTTTTATATGTGAAATACGCGAAGTACGATTATTTATCTCAGATGTGTCTAGAGTAAATAAGCTAAGATAAACAGCTGAAATATAAAGAACACGAAAAATTTTCAAAATGTTATAACTCTATTTACAATTTTTCTATTCTTTTGTATACAATTATAATAAACCTATGAAGGTATTCTATATCTGCGTATCTAAGTATTCTTACAAAAATTAGAATGTATATATTATATTATTTACAACCATTTGTTTACCTACGACAAATATTTCAATTTACAAGATAATTTGCCAAACATTGTTTTTCAGATTTGTCTTAAAAAAAGGGAGATCTCTCATCAGTTATTGATAGACTTTCGGCAAGATATCGAGAAAAGTATAGGAATACAGTTAAGAAGGCGAGAGTTTATCATGAAGATGATGATTATGAGTCGCGATGGATTGACGAGAATCCTACTTATAGTATTATCTTATTAATGGATGAAGGCCTCTCCAAGTTTCTTCCTAATTGTCTCCCTTTTAGTAGTATTTAGACCTCTTTCCATTTGAGAAAGACAATCCAATTAGTATGTGTACGCCGCGCGTACGAGGCACATTGTTTCGTCGTGTTAGTGTTAAACCCGTAAACACCAACACAACGAAACAGGGTGCGTTATACACATACTAATTTGATTGTCATCCTTAAATGGAAAAAGGTCTAACCATTGTTATACGTTGTCACGTATTTTAGAAAAATTTGATGATTTTATTAGTCCAGTGGATTTAAGAGCGGCCTGTTGACCTCTTTATTCCTCTCGGGTACCACTGGACGACTACATTAGTCCAGCGATTATCCGTCCTCCGAGTGATTTTGGCCTGCACATTTCCATTTCGTTTTTTGAAGTCTAATACTATCCAATATTTCAATTTCAGTTTATTTTGATTTAATATAATATAAAAGTATAAAATTTGTTTTCACCACCAATCTGTTGAAAATATGTTCACGTTTCGGGACCAAAGATCTAACTTAAAAATTTATTTGAAATGATTTTAATTATTTTTATATAGGAAAAACATGTAGAAATGTTGATGTTAGAGTTAAAGAACACTTAAGGTATAAGTAGCAATAATATATATATATATATATATATAAAGAAATCCGTGATTCCCTATCCGCCAAGTTTTCTCCACAAACAGCCACAACCACCCCCCGGTAGTTATGTTGGTGGATAGCCCTTGGTGTCACATCGAAATTATGCGAGTTTGGTGGGGGTGGCTGTGCGTGTGTGGGAGTGGGTGAAGAAAATGCGCTTTCTAGCACATTGTTTTGTTATGGGAAGGCCGCAAATGCTTCAGATTATTTCAAAATAGGCGCGCCGACTGTGTCGGTGAGTCTAGAAGGTTTCGGAAAAACCAGCTCTAGAAAGTTCTGGAAGGAGAAGTTTCTAGAAAATACCTGAAAGTTCTATAAGATTCTAAACTAGTGGCGGAATGTGTTGGTGTGTCTAGAAGGTTCCTGTACATTCAATAAATTTCTTGAAAGTTCTAGAAGGAGAATGTTCTGGAAGGTTCGCGGAAATTCTATGACGATCCAAACAGTGTACTAGAAATTTTGTAAATTTAATATTATGAATAACCAGATACTTAAATTAGTAGCGAAAGACATGGCAGAAGTACCCAGGCTTGAGAGAATCACATATATCATGTCGAATGTATTGGAGCTCACCGGGAATCGAGCTCGAAACCCATGGTGTGAGAAGTCAACGATGCGCCCCTTTGCTTCTTTGAATGTGTGGATAGCCCGCTGCTAGAGGGCATTCTACCGACACTAATAAAGTCTTACTGTGACCGTCAGACTTACGTAATACTAACAAACCTGAAATATTCTGCAGATGTACACTATAGTAGGTAAGAAGGTTCGAATTTTATGACATTTGAGTTTGGGGGATTTTAGCAGATAAAAGGAACAAAAAATTTGTAAATAAAACTTTAAAATATATGGTATCAGGTAATATTGTTAAATAGTGGCCCAAATCAAACACAACAATTTTGTTGTCTGTCCGTCCATCTGTCTGTGTAAAAGTGGTTTTCTTAAATTCCATACTGACTGTAAAAATCCCAAGTGAATACTTAAAAATGATTATCGCCGAACCGTTCAGTTTGACTTTTGCGACCTAAAAAAATTATATTGAGATAACTAAATATGGAGATCTCTTATCAATTAGAACCCGCATGAGACTGCATTCAAAAAATTCGTTTAAAAAAATATTTGAAAAATATGACTACTCACTTGAATTTTATTTTCGACTTGGGGAGATAAAAAAAAATTACTACAACGACTTAAAGTTCCATACAGCCAGCAGAAAGGACAAGTGAGTTGTTTGATTTTTGAAGAGTTCACCTATTCATTTGCATATTTTTGGTACAAGATAAAGCAAGTCATAGATAAAGCAAAACACACGCGTGTTTTTTTCATCACCTATAAAGTACTTACTGACATTTACGTTCAATCCTTCGTGAAACGTCCGTAATTTCGTTCGAATTCAAGGCTAAAAATCGAAATTAAACGGCCGGAGACGAATCTTGAACCCCGGGCAAACAGACTCGAACTGACCGTTCAACGCATGTTGCTACGGCCGCCACTCGGTGGATCGCTAAAAAGATGCTACAAATATATACTAGGGCATAGAAAAGACGCGAACCAATGTTCGATTAATTTTGATGGGTTGCAGCTAGTAAAATATATAAAATTCAGACCTGTCACTATTACGTAAATGACAAAATTATTTAGATAGTTTCAATGTGTCTGGAGGAAAAAATAAACGTCTGGCAATCAAGAATATGAGTATATAGTACCTACTGTCCCCTTTGATGTATTAAAAAATCAGGTCGGTTATTTTTATGTTTTACATACTTAACTTTTATACCTGTATTACCTGTTATCTGACAAAATCCCCCGAACTTATATGTTTTTATCTATTTCAGAATCTACAGAAAATATTTCATGTTTTATACCATAAGTACTAGTCTACAAAGAATATTGCTGGAGTACATAAAGAGCATTATTGTTAGGTTCGCCATTCGATATTTGAGGACGACGGATTAATTTGAAATCATTAAACGTCATATTCCGTAGCTAGCCACCGGTATATTAACAATCTACCCACATTAAACAGTTCGAGGAACTGTGTATTTAGGTAATTTTAGCGATAACTTCAATCATCTGCGGAGCAATACGAGTTACTAACAAGTTATTTAATATAGATCAATTTCTAAATCAGTTGCGACAACTTGTGTTCAGCGTCGATGCAGTTTGGTATAAACTTAGTATTTTGTGCAATGTTACGGCGGTTATATACTGAACTACGAATTGCATACCAATAGGCTATATGGTAATGATGGAAATGTGTTGGAATAATTGGAGCTTCCGATCCCCGTCAAAAGGTAACGATATCAATATTTATATTTAGAAATGAAGCAATTATTATTTACCGTCTACTATCCATAGTATCGGCTAAATCCAAGATAATGGTCCCATTGCATATACAACGAAAATGAATATTTCACTATTTATTTATTTATTTATTTTATTTATTTATTTAATGTTTATGGAAGACCAACAGCATAAAAAAAAGCATAGAAAACATTGATACAATATAGATGGCCAATTACAGGTCTCCACATTTAGAAATATGTCAGTAATGATAAATATTTATGATATACTAAGGCATATTAATTATATAGAAAGAAAGAATAAAAAATTTAAACAAACAGAAATATGTCATATAGAAATATGTCAGTAATGATAAATATTTATGATATACTAAGGCATATTAATTATATAGAAAGAAAGAATAAAAAAATTTAAACAAACAGAAATATGTCAGTTATGATAAACATTTATGATATACTAAGGCATATTAATTATATAGAAAAAAAGAATAAAAAAATTTAAACAAACAGAAATATGTCAGTTATGATAAATATTTATGATATACTAAGGTATATTAATTATACAGAAAGAAAGAATAAAAAATTTAAACAAACAGAAATATGTCAGTAATGATAAATATTTATGATATTCTAAGGCATATTAATTATATAGAAAGAAAGAATAAAAATTTAAACAAACAGAAATATGTCATATAGAAATATGTCAGTAAGGATAAATATTTATGATATACTAAGGCATATTAATTATATAGAAAGAAAGAATAAAAAATTTAAACTATTGAATGTACTAATAACGACATGAAAGATAATTTACGTTTAAATAATAAGTATTAAATAAGATATTACACTTTAAAGTTTCGAAAAATGCACTGCATATTTTGACATTTCATAGGCAATATATGAGGTTAGGTTAGGTTATTAGGTTTGGTTTGGTTAGGTTATTAGGTTTTGTTAGGTTAGGTTAATTTAGATTACGATTATTTTAGTTAGATTAAATTAACAGGAATATATAGTGAAATACTAATTTTCATTGTATGAACAACCTGACCATATTCTTGGATTATTCCCATAGTATCTTGAGTAAAAATATATATGATGATCATTTTTTATGAACTTATGAATTTATGTTTTTCATCACGATAACCATGTTAAAAAATAAATACATTTTTATGTACTCTGTCTTAATTTGGGTATTATTTTTGCATTTACTGGTACTGATATCAAACCTAGATATCAGGCAAAAAAAAAATCGAAATCAAAATAATTACACTCATATGCCAACAGACTGTGCTGGCTTGCTATTCCCATAATGAACCATAACTATAAAAACATTGGAGAAAATTTGTATTCATAAATAATGAAACTTCTAATTCAATAGTTTAAAAAATCCCAAATGTCATTCAACCAGCTTTCCATACTAATAATAAATTTAAAAAATACATATCAAGTAATATGGATAAGGATAATTTAAAAAAATCGATGTTTATAAATTGATTTGTAATTTTGATATAGGAAAAACGTGTAGAAATTTTAAAGTTTCAGTTAAGGAACACATAAAGTGATTAAATATAAATAATTATTCCGAATTTTCTAATCATCTTTTGGCTATGGATCATTGTTTTGATATTTATAAGGGTCTACAAATTGTACACAGAAATTATACAGAATCACAGTTTGATAAATTAGAAATTTTGGAAATAAGAAAATGTGTAAAGAGTAAATAACCAGGTCTTTATGACAAATAGTCTTAATTTATCTTTAATTTATTTTCATGTTAAGTAGGTCATTTATTAGTATTCATTTTCCATGTAAAATTTTTTTATAATATTTGATTGTCTTTACTTTAATTTTTGAATTTAATTTTGTTAGTATACAATTGTATCCCGATAAGGGGCCATGGGCTCTGAAACATTTTGATATTTTTCAGTATAACAGTGGTGAAAACAAAGTTTATTTTTATTAATTATATTAATTACATAATTTATGTGTTAAATAAAGCGGATATTTCATACGAATAGTAATTTCAATGAAAAGAAAATCTCGACGTTTCGACCAGCGTCATCAGGAGAGTGTCCTATCACCGCGGGGGTGGAGGCCAAACGTGAGGGAATGACGCTGACTAAGACTTCAACAAAACGTCGAGATTTGCTTCTCTGTGAAATATTCGGTTCCTAAAAAATATCCTTAACACATAAATTTGTCCAACGACCGTAATAATAACCTTAACTTTTTGATGAACCATAAATCCAAAATTTTGTATGCCAATTTTTGTTTGAATTATCAATGCATATTTTTTTATTTATATTTTGATATACATTCGATTGATATATAAATCTTATATTCGCCAGACAAATATTTAATTATATTTAAGAAAATAAATTTTGTATAAACCATGTTAATTATTTTTTACATTCATTGGTTTCAATACCACTGTATCTTTGAAAAGACGGACGCACAATAATCATATTGTGTATAACATTTAATTACTGTACGTTTAATTAACAATTATTTTCATCTACAATGTTAACGCCATAAAAAATATATATATATTTTATTTGAATACTATAAAATATATTTTTTAAATTGTTTCACTTATGTTGTACTTAAGAAACTCATTAAATAAAGACATGAAGATATTTATAAACTGCCCATTAATTTCACGTGGAAGATTAGGGTTCGTTTTTCTTTGATAGTAATTGAATATTACGAGATTATAAATTGAATCTGAATAATATGATATTAATCATATGATAATAATAGGATAGTGACAATAAATGAATATCAAAGACCATGATAATAATCTTTTAGTTCGTGATAGTGACAATAACCGTTTAATTATTTTTTTTAATAAATGCTTACGTAAATGTCATGTTTCAATATTTAAGCAATTCACTGTCCACTTATTACACATTTTTCTAAATAAATTTTTAAAAATATAAAAAATTGTTACAGTTATGGCAATAACTAACTTTCATTCGGTAAGTCCTTAAATTTTATTTTGATGTGTCCAACCGTATAGCTATGCTGGTGTTTGTGTGTGTGATATATATGTGTGTATTTATATCATCGGTGTTTATGACCTTAAAACAAAAGCAGGTGGCAAGACAACATATTTCACGAGCCTAAAAAGCGACAAGGGGCTCTGATAAGAATAAACAACTTCTTATACAAAAAGCTTTTACCCCAGATATAAGCTCATATCACCAATATCGGATTTACTTGTTACCCTTAATGTATTTTGTCTCCTTGGGGCACTGTTTTTGTGGCATCCTGAAAGAATGTGACCTTGTAAATTTCGTAGGGGATGTGGATCTTTTGAAAAAAGAAAGCCACACTTCAACGTCCGGGTTTTCTTTATGTGATATCAAAGCCTCGGAAGATGTATGGATATTGTATATCTACATACATTATATTATATATATACTCCGCAGCCATTTCAGCAAGGAATTCTAATACTTCTCAACCAACTTCCGAATGTGAAAGAAAGTAAAATGCTATAATAATAATACCGTAAATTATTTTTATTTATTAATTTACTGAAGAAGTACTTGACTTGAACAAATGCTGTTGTTTTCTAATACCGAAAGTATATTAAAATACATGTTATATAACATACAAAAAAACTCGATACATTTCATTAAAATCGTTAGGGCGGCTTCATGTGAATTAGTGATATACAAAATCATTATTTTAGCAGTGATTGTTTGACTGTTTTTTGAGATTTGTATCTGATTGTGTCGTAGATTGGTGACTAATATTTAAGTTAACCAGGCAATTAGTTACCAATCATATAAATGATCGAATACCAATCACACAATCACACACATAACATCAGTTTAGTTTATCCC